>OX419338.1:32460881-32463381 GCA_948470475.1 Galaxea fascicularis
TTTGAATTGAATTTTCGTGTTGCAATTTTCTGAAAATGGATTTTAACATGTTTCGGTTCGTCCTTTCACTTAAACTCACTTTATTTCTTGGAATTAGCGATGTAGAAAGGATTCGAATATTAACAAAGTGTTTGAAGCTAGAATTTAGTGAATTTTGAGGAAAAATCACGAAAACCTCCGCGAGACTGTCCCTTTAAAACTAAACGCAACAGAATAGTATTCGAGGTTTTCTCATACCCAAGTACTATATTCTCGCACACCTGATTTTCGCCTTGTTCATAAAGGCCGAAGGAAACGAATTGGATTTTCCTGCAAAATCGCCACGTCTTCCCCTTTTTCACAATTCAGTTAGACCCCTATAAAGCGGCCACCCTCGGAGAAATTGGAAAATGGCCGCTTAACAGAGGTCAACAACAATAGAAGAACCGACACCGAGACTAAGACTACTAACCGCCTAATAGAGGGGGGGAGGTGGGGGGCTTAGTAGAGCTTCGACTGTAATTACAACTTAATCTAAAATACATGTACACATTGTACCTTGAAGGCACCTGGCCATGGCTTCATTGCAGTCACTCAGTGCGCTCTGCCAGTCTGAATTGTTTAAATGGCACTGAGCCCGGTTACTGTACAACACCGCTGGCAAGACCATCCTGGAAACAAAACAGACACAAAAAAAGAACACACGTACACAATGTTAGAAACAGGAAAAGGAGGGGAGATTATGGCATAACTGTGCTACCGAGGGAAAGAGGGGGCGTCGGGGAGGGAAGATCAGGAGGGAGGTCGTCCCCTGTAATTTGATCAAGAGGCTGGTCAGTATTAATAGTTGAATTCTGGAACAAAAAATTCAAATTATGTTCGTCATTGATATTTATGTACATGTAACTCATCCAAAAAGTACCCAGCACTGACATTAAAGCAGCCAGTGAATTGGGTGTAAGGTCCATGCAGGCAAAATAATGGGCAGAGGTTTCAGAATTTGTGGGAAAAAAAAAGGTGCACAGGAGGACAACCTTTCACTCTTGACTAGAAAACCACTCTCGCTCACTCAGTGGATCCACGCAGAGTTGACAATGTTTCCAACTGATAAACATCTTGGTGTGACATGGTTTCCCTCTTGGACAAAAATATTCTAGAAATGTGGTTCGAAAAATTTCTGGGAGAAACTGATTGCCCACGTTGAGTCTCCATGCCAACCATCCGTGCAAATTTCTTAATCAATTTGTAATCTATTTCAGGGCCTTATAAAATTCTGTTGTGCATGGAACACCTCACATAACAGTGCATTGCCTGGTATTTCCTCAACGAATGTGGATCATCAAGTGTGATGGACCTCCAAGGGAAGATTCACCAAGTGCATTAGTGTCTCATTGCCACAAAATATGAGCCACATAAAATTCAATTTTAGCTTTATTTCATCAGCCTTACCATTTTCCATCTTTGCCAGGCTTGCTAGTTCCTTGTGGGACGCATTTTAGTGCCTCGGTGTACAATGTTACTGCTTCATCATAATGGCCTAGTTTAAACTTCTTGTTCCCTTTGTCTTTCAAAATTTGAGCACTTTCTTCGTTCATGCAAGCAGACAATTCAAATCGTTCTTTTCCAAATGATATTTCTTCCTGGGACCACAATCTGCAAGTGCCACAATGATAGAATAAATAAAAGAAACAAACAAACAGTGTGCAGCTAAACACCATGGGGCTGGCAAGGAAAGGAGGGGGCTAATGAAAAAATTAAGAAATCAAGAGGGGGTTACTGACAAAAAAATGTAGGTATTAAGAGGGGAGGGGGGGGGGGGGAAGATGTCCTTTTTTAATCATTACCTACACCTGTACAACATTTATTGAGGCCAGGATATTGGGTTTTGGAGGGGTTGTTTGTGTGTGTGTGTGTGTGTGTGGGGGGGGGGGGTAGATCTTTCCATGTACATGTACACATTGTGGGATAGGGGTCATCATATTTTTTTGTCTTGTTAGGAAGGGAGTCATAAATACTGTATGCTCCCTAATTTGTTTCACTCAACTTCTCCTTACCATGTCACTTGTCTGTTAATAAAACTGGACATGAGAATACAGGAAATGATCACCAGGAATCAGTTGAGTTCATGTTTATACAAATTCTCTTTACATGTATTATGAAATGTGTCAAAATATTATTAGTATTATTGTAATGGAATGCACCTGTTACTTTTGTAATGGGATGAAAGAGTGAAAACCCTACTTTTGACAGGTTCTTTTAAGGACCATCTCTATCCTCACAGCTTGGTTGGTTGCAGGATGCTGAAAAAAATCAAGAAAATAATGTTGTTGCTCAAAAGGGAAGGAATAGGAAAATGAAAGATTTCATGATAGGTAATTTTTATATCTGCAATAAAAATCTCTCATCATTTTCAAGAAAACAAAAACACGCTCTATTTACCTCATAAAAGTTGGCAATAAGAGTGATATTTTTTGGGGTAATTCCACACTTTATTAAGTTCTTAGCCATTTCATCGGACTCT
>OX419338.1:32468381-32473381 GCA_948470475.1 Galaxea fascicularis
AAGAGAACAGTCTGGCCGGTCAGAGTGTCTGACCAGGCTAAGCTTTCGCCAGTCAAAACCTAAAATTTACCGGACATTTGTCCGATAACCGACTGTTATTTGTAGGCTTGCAATGGAGTTGATAATGTAAATTGACCGCCGTACAGGGATTCCAAATGCTTGCATTTTGAGCATTGGCCCTTTTTCCAGAGTGACTCCATATTTGATCAAACCAAATTTTTATGTATAATTATGCACAGTCATGTCAACGTTGTCAAGCCCAGCCTTACTTCTACTCAAAGGCCAGGTCGTAAATGGACTATTCATATAATTTTGTCTTAAGCAAAGATGCATAAGCAAGTGGAAGAACATTTTGACCTTAAAGCTGAGCATCAATTCTATTGTAAGAACAACAGTGAACCATGGAACTACAATTTGCACGCTGCTGAACAAGTTACAACATACCACACTCTTCAAAATGTTGTTTCTGCATCGGCCACTGTGCCTGGACAACTGTTCAATGACCTCCAAAACTGCGATCAGTGGTCCAATATCAACTATGACAACTATAATTTTATTAGAAAGAAGAAAACAATCAGTATTCAGTACAAAAGCTATCACTCAGGCAGGATGGCCAAGTGGTTGAGGGCGCAGGATTTCAATACAGTAATCCTGGGTTCAAATCTCGCTGACTGTGGCCAATAGCTGATGTTGTTCTGGGCAGTCCCTGTTTCAACTCCTTGGTCGTCCTCGTTGGGATTCTTGCATGTACATGTACTATGTTATGTTTATTTCAATATTATTTGTTGAATTATTTGTTTCATGTATTTGCCCCGCCCCACTAGCCTTTGTGCTATAAATACCACCAAGGGTAAATAAAGGTCTTTATTTTCTTTTAGTTCAGTGCAGTGATGCTAATGATTATACAAAGGCCTACCCTTCCTGGAGGTTTCTCTGTTTTACCAGAAAGGTTTTAATTATTCACTCCCAATACCTTGCTATTGTTGTTGTGAGTGACAACCAAACTCAATTTCTGCTGTGGACAATATCCACTGCAAATATGACTCTGTCAGAATTATGGTGCCACACCCACAAAACGTGATGCATGTAAAAGGGCTATGTCACAGGTACTGTGTGTAGCCTTTAACCTGTGTGTACGCTTTCTCAGGAGAACTAAATTTCATCTTATGACAGTTTAGTAGAATATCCTTTCAGCTTCTGCTAATCTTTGGTTCGTTAGTGTACATGTAATAACACAATTGTAATCGCCAGATAGTGTTTTAACAAAGTTCTTTGTGTTGTTTGAACAGAATAAAATTATTGGATTGTTTGTTGGTGTTATGGCATACAAATGTAACAAATCTGTACAAACCATTAAGTGCGTACACATACGTAACTCTGCTGAAGACAGTGGAGACAACCTCACAAAAATTATACCCAGTCAAAAGGCATTATTAACCCGATCCTTTCAATGATTACTTGAAACAATTTAATGCCGTATGATTATCATGTGACAGACCTCCATCTTCCAAGCATGTGATGAGGTTGTTGGAATCAATCATCTGCCAGCTCAACTCTTCATTCAGTGCCACAACGCCGACAACCTTCAGACACTTTGAAATCATTTTACAGTCATGCTCAGCTATTGCTGGTGTTTTAAACCACTTGAACAGTGCCTGAAACCAAGAAATGGAAAGAGTGGGTGTGAAGTTTAACAATGCAATGTGCAAGCACAAGCATGCTCCAAACTGCAATTGTTTTGGTTGCCATGGCAAGTACTACAAAATGATGGTTAACAATACAGGGCAATGCTTGCCACATAAAAGCAAGCCTGTAGGTGTAAAATCAGCATTTTTAAGGCAAACTGAAAAAATCAATTAAAAGGTTGCTTACATGTGGCACAGTTTTCCACCCAGCCCTTATTGTTAGCAATTGATGTGCTGGCCATTACAATTAATTGATAGTTGAAAAACTTCCAGTATCCTTAAGAGTACATCTAAAGTGTACATGTATCAGATTGAGAGAGAAACCAAGGAACACTTAAACCATTTTTTCCTTTCTCCAGCTGACATGTATCGGTACATGACAATTAACTATTGTAAAGAGAGTGTTTCAAAAGAATTTGAAATGAAGCATGACAACTACGCATGCTTACAAACAAGATTGATTATTCTATACCAACACCAACTGGTATTCAGGAAAGTCATGGGTTCAACTCCTGTTGGGAACTCTGACTTGAGAATGCTTCTTCATACATTTCACTGACCTTTGATGTTGTTTTATCTTTCAAAACAAGTTTTCTGTATCGGTCATTTTGCTCAGCAATCTGAAAACAAATCATCAAAAGTATATTTAATGACTAAAATGAATTCTTAAAGACTGCACCTAAATTAAGATGGCAAAAAAAATTCAACTACAGCAGCTGTGAAAAAAAAAAAATTGAGCCACTATCAGCAATCGCTTGTTTACAGTTGCCACATTGTTCTCAGTGCATGTATACAACAGCCCTTGCTCTAAAGCTGCAGGTTCATGAGTGATTTTTTTCTTGCAATGCAGGTGATTCAATTTTTTTGAAATTACATAATTATTGTTGCATTGCCAGCAGGCAGTGAAAGTGATGCAATGGCAACAGCTGTAGTTTATCCTAATGAAACTCTTAAAAAACCTACTTTACCTTTTCAACAAAGCATTTTAAAATGATAAAAACGTTACATGACGTTTCGACAAACTCATATCATCATTGTCGAATGTGAGGAAATTCACATAAATGACATAAAATAATTTATATGCATAGAAAGATAGGGGTGTGTAAAATAGAATGCAAATTTCTGTATACATATATATGTAATTTATGTATGTTATTTTCTTGACATTCGACAGTGATGACACGAGGTCGCCGAAATGTCATCTAACATTTTTATAATTATTAATTTTCCTTTTAATGACCACTTTTAATCCCGACTGATACTGGTGTACTAGTCATTTAATATTTTCTCCAAAAGCCCTCTTTTGGGCTTAATTACATTTGATTGCAAGTGCAAGTATGTTCAGTGTATGTGAGCACTGTTCAGTGGAAGTACATGTATATACAAAGTATATTACATACATGTACTATTCTTATTATTACTGGAAACTACACCTTATTTGTGTGGTACACTTACCTTCAGAATAATTTCCGCTGCATCGCCCTGAATTTTGTGACTCCAAGAACGCAGAATATTCAGTGGCCGATCAGAACTGGACGGCAACACGGCAGATTTGAAGTTATCCGGGCACTCAGTGGGACAAGTCTCCAAAACGCGTTTAATGTATGGCTTGCTAGAGGTAAGTTCACTTCTGAAGGCCTTGACTATCATTTTTTGACAGTTATCTTTTAAAATAAGGTTTGCGATTTTTGGGAGTCCATTTAAGAAGACAATTCGGTCACAAGGTTCACGTTCACAGCAAGTCAAGATCTTAAGAGCGTTTATAGCTGGGAACATGCCCAAGAGATCAAAGTCTGCAGTGCAGAAGTCCAACAGTGCTTCTACAGTATTGCTATCCATTATTTGTTGCCGTTTACCTTGAGTGTATCCTGGAAGATTAATAATGTTTTTCAGAACCACTACACTGTTAAAATACACCGCATTCCAAGGTTGATTGTTAGTTCCGATGCTTTCATCAGGAATACGAATCCACAAAAGTCTAATCACAAAGCTGAGCAGCTCCGAGCTGACTAGCATGCTAAACACCAGTTTTGTCTCTACACTTCCAGGTGCCTGTAAGGAAAAAGAGGGCAAGGTTAGAGAAACAAAGTCCCTGGAATTTCTTACCCTGCAAGCAGTTGGTTTCTCCTACACTTCCCGAGAAAGAAACCACTACAAGCAACCATTTGTTTCTTTGAAAGAGCCGCCGTCCAGCACCATGGACGAATAAATTAAATTTGAACTGGTAAAACAAGTTAGTAAACTTGTTTTGGCGTTTGCGCGTGTACTGAACTACATAACTACTGCATTTGGGTGAGCCTGTTGTGCAGAGATCAAAACAGTGGCATCCAAGGTGACAAATTCCTCTTGCTGTGACTAGGTTTAGGATGAAGCTTTGAGTACCGTTCTTGAGGGAATAAAATCCCCAGGAATATCAAAGCTAAGACAAGACTGTTCTATTTTTTGAGTGCGGTTGTTCTAGTTTTCGAAAGGAAGAGATACAAGGGCGCTAGTCTTCTTTGAACGGCAATCTTTCGGGCTGTCTACTGCAAGTCACTTGATGTTGAATGCTGCTCCATAATTCTTCGAGGCTGGGCTGTACTTCGCTCGAAATTCTATCTGTAGTGCTTCCAGCACGGTTCTTTTACTTTTGACGACTGCCAATCTCCATTTATAAACAGGTTTACTTAGTCTACTTTATGTGGTCTTCACCCAACGGAAATTGTATTGTTGTTATACTGAACAAATGCATCCCTTGGGATGTGAATTATTCACATATGCTCAATGGAAAATCAAAAACGGTTGTCGGCAGTGGTTTCTCTCTCGGCAAGCGTAGGAGAAACCAACTGCTCGCAGGGTAGGAATTTCTTGGCATGCAATACTATAATGGTTGATGATTGCACTTGAACTTCCATATTTTCCTGTAACATGCAATTCAACCTTTATTTCTAGCCCTGCGTCTACATTACAGCTTTCTAACCCTTAATCCAACCTAATTTCTATGGTACATGTACAGTGTACATGTATATTTAGGTTGTTATCTCTTGACCATGTTATAATATGTTTGTTTGACCATGTTCAAGTGAGTTGGAGATCTGCAAACCACTTCTTGGATGGAACTTTAGGAAACTGATTCAGCTAAAAACATGAATAACACAAGTTTGATTTCTAGCTTATTACTTTTATTTATTTAACGACTTCAGGCCATGCAACTTATTTATTAGAATCCCTCCCCCACCCCCAGCCGGGCCTGGTAAGTTACCCTTGGGGGCAATGCAAATTCCTTGACAAAACTTTCACATTCTACAGTGTATTGCACTAAATTTTCCTTTCCAC
>OX419338.1:32478381-32513381 GCA_948470475.1 Galaxea fascicularis
TTAACATTGAGCACGTGCCCATTGAATAATAGCCAATCACGTTACGTTTCTTTTGCTTTTTTGAAGAACAGCTGTCAGATTAAACGGAAGTGCTTTGTCGCGATCTTGGATCAGAGGTTTATCCCGCACACGATCCAGACCATCCGAATGACCTCGCGTGTGCTGTGAGCGAATAATTCAGTCTCTTAGGAACCTCAGCTTTTAATCTCACTGAAGTGATAAGAAAATGGCGACAAGTGAACGGCTGCAAATGCAAAAAAACCTAGAGAAGAATCTGGTGAGTAGGTTTCAAAATATGCCAATGTTTGGATAATTGCAAGAGTGTTACGCCCATCTCAGACGAATCTCTTCTGGTTGTCTATAGTCTTCTAAAATTAGAGGTCAAGTAGCTACTAAAGACTACAGAGGCCAGTACATGTAGTTCTGTTATAACCGGGTTATAACGTGACTGCAGTAAGCTTAAGTCTGTGTTCTATGAACGTATTGCGCAAAGGGTGCAGACCGATTGTAGTTGATGGTTTTAGAATCGAACGAAAACGTTCCTGTTCCGCCAAAAATTTTGTTTGTTTATTCATTCATTCAGATTAACGGCGAAAATACACTCAACGTATTCGTGTCCCTCTGCCTTTGCTGTGTTTTTTCACGGACAGTAAGTGCTGGCCAGTCCGCGAAATAGAATCGGAAAGGTTGAAAAGGAGTCCAAAAAGTTAGCTAGTGATTTGCCCAATTTGGGATAAAATATAGATCATTCTCTGAAGATTCCCCGATTTATTTACGGGGGTGTAAAACCAAGAAAAAGCAAGAGGTGCAAGTGCGCGTTTTGGCACAAGTAAGCTTATTTCAAACTCCCAATTGCTGTATATGTCTAATAATATCGTTTTTTTTCGTAGCAAATGACGAGCAGTTCGTCTCCGGGTCAAAAATCAACATTTCTCCCACACAGCCCCACAAGCTTACAGCTTTCAATTGTAAACCGTGTATAAATAAAGTTTCTTTACCTTTGGTTTTTTCTCTAATGATCTTCTCTTAAACAATACCCCTTTATTCTTTTCTCCAATCTTGTACTAATGTTTTTTGACTGTTGTTATTAGGTTCAAAGGAAGAGTGTGAAAAGGAATCACTGGATTTGTCAATTACCTTGGACAATAATCTTGAGGATTGTACTGGTAATTAAGTCTTAACAAGTCAAAAACATTTTATTAAATTTTAGTCCTGTAATCAGTATAAGTGTTTATAGTTCCCTTCTTTTGTGTGTTTGGTAGCATTGTACTGTATTAGAATTAATAATTATTATTAATAAAAAAAGAGAAAAAAGTAAAAAAACTTTGTATTTGAAGACAAATAAGTTAGAGAATGTCCCTTGATCCTTGTTACTGTTTTGCTGCTTGAACAGAAATTGTGAAAATTAATTTGCAGCAGAAATTTTCAGTCATCTTGAACTGTAAAACTTTAGCTAATCTGCAAACTATAACTCCCTCAAAATTCTCATGCTACATGGGTTTTTTTTGTTGTTTTGGTACTGTATTTGCACAGTTTTTACACTGACCTTTTTTTTTCTCTTGGGCACACATTTGCTGCTGTCGTGTTTGCACTGTGTTGTCACATTTTTAAATTCTAGAATACAGTTTTTCCACGTTTTGTGAATCGTTACAAAGGGAAGAATACAATTAATTTCTGAACAGCCATAAACATGTCAAAGTTGTGCAGGCAAGCAAGGCTGTATTTAGACAAGATTTTAATTTGCAATTGTTATTAATTTGTTTTTAATTTGTTGCAATTGCTTAGCCTCAGTGCAAACTACGTAGATGTGTACTTTCGTTTGTCAAGAGTTTTAAGTTCCTACATTTTGAGTCTTGTCAATAATCATAAGCAATAGGTAGGTTAGTTTTACACAGAATGACTTGCATCATCAAACACCTGTTGTTCTGTCTAAATCTACCTTTAAACTTAAAATTTGGATAACAGCTGTGTGGTCGCATTTTTGTAATCTGATTTTCTTGTACTGACTTTATCATTGGAAAATATCAAAGCAAGTTTTACAATTACAAAGTTTTTAGACAGGAATTATAGAGTTTCTTGTAAGTCAACATCTAGGATTGTGATTATGGTGCCAAGGTTTCATGTTGTTGTCACATTGTCAAAATTGGGTCCATTACACTAGAAGCAGAATGTCCGTCTGCTGGATATTATTAGCAATACAGATTTAATGTTTTATCTATATTTATTGATACAAATTACTTCCTGTTATGACTAAGTATTGCATGTAGACGTCCAGCAAGTGCTGACTTCATATACAAATAATGTTTTGTAGCTTAACTAATTACCAAGTTGTAGTGATTTTTTAAATAAAATCAGCCTTTATTTTTGGCAAGCTGGTGGGTTTTTTTCCATAATACCTAGCATTTACATTTTTCAGGTACACTCTTATTCTGGGAAGTAACAAATTCAGAATCACCCTAAATTGTAGTTACAACATTTTTGGGATTTTGGGAAGTACCAAGTAAATAATTTACTTTGTACTTCCCAAAATGCCAAAAACGTAACTAATTATAGGTAAAGGTTCATTCAAGATCCATCAAAGATCTTGACAAGATTCGGCTATTTCACAAGATCCACAAAGGATCCTTTAAGGTCTTTGATGATCCCAAAGATCTTCACAAAAAAAATTGAGGATCCTGAAGATCTTGACATCTGAATTGACAGCAAAGGATCCTGAAGATCCTCAAAGTTCTTGATAAGATCTGCAATTAGGATTTTTAAAGATCTTTGAAGATCCTCAAAGATCTTGGTAACATCTACAAAGGATCTTTGAAGATCCTCAAAGATCTTGACAAGATCCACAAAGGACCCTTAAAGATCTTTGGTAAGAACATTGAAGATCCTCAAAGATCTTGGTAAGATCTGCAAAGGATCCTTAAAGATCTGCAAAGGATCCTCAAAGATCTTGGTAAGATCTGCAAAGGATCCTCAAAGATCTTGGTAAGATCTGCAAAGGATCCTCAAAGATCTTGGTAAGATCTGCAAAGGATCCTTAAAGATCTTGGTAAGATCTGCAAAGGATCCTCAAAGATCTTGGTAAGATCTGCAAAGGATCCTTAAAGATCTTGGTAAGATCTGCAAATTATCCTCAAAGATCTTTGAAGATCGTCAAAGATCTTGGCAAGAAAATTGAGGATCCTTAAGGATCTTGGCAAGAAGTTTTGAGGATCCTTGTGAAGATCTTCACAAGGATCCTCAAAGATCTTTATAAAGATCTTTAAAGATCTTTGAAGATCTTTAACCCTTTAACTCCCGATAGTGCCAAATGGCACTTAAAGATTTTACTCTGTCTAACGCCAGACGATTTTACTCGTCAATGGAGAACCCCTTGGGAGTTAAAGGGTTAACAGCATCTTCACCCAAAAACTATGTCCCTGTTAACCCTTTAACTCCCGATAGTGCCAAATGGCACTTAAAGATTTTACTCTGTCTAACGCCAGACGATTTTACTCGTCAATGGAGAACCCCTTGGGAGTTAAAGGGTTAAAGATCCTCAAAAGATTTTCACCAGGGTACGCAGCACAACATACATAACATATATGTACCCATTTTTCTTGTGCTTATGTATATGCTTACGTCTGGTGAAAACAACATAAGACGAATAAGTGGGTTCGTTCTTATGTTTTTATGCGAACGCTTGTGCTTACAGTGTATGTACTAGTTAGTGAACACCATCCTTAAATGTACAAAGCATAGTCAAGAAATCACATTTTGATATTGTCATGAGAACAAGAAAATTGCATCAAAAATAAAAAAACTGCTACTGTTGATGTTAAAGAAAGGTTTTGTATCCTTTATAAAATTTACTGAGGACAGGAGAGTTGAAGTCGCAAGAGATGTAACCTCATTATGATATGACTTGGGTGTATGCTCAGCAACTTCTGTTGTGTTGAGTTACAATCATTTTCCAATTGCTTTTGCATTTAAAACATTTATTCCTTGAGTTTCCTC
Source organism: Galaxea fascicularis (assembly GCA_948470475.1). Lineage (NCBI taxonomy): Eukaryota > Metazoa > Cnidaria > Anthozoa > Scleractinia > Euphylliidae > Galaxea > Galaxea fascicularis. Next base: position 32,482,372 of record OX419338.1, read on the forward strand.
AACATATGGTAAAATTTGTAAAAAAAAAAAAAAGTTTACTCGGTGAGCATGGGATCATTGTCAGAATTAGGGACACCCTTAAAAAGTCTGGATAATCAAGAGTCCGGATAATCAAAAATACAAATATTTATGAAGTTTGGGTTTATTCTCACACTTTTGCAGTGCCTATAAATAATGGAAAAAACAAAATGTTTACTTCAGTCTGTTGGTATTCAGTGCTCATTTTGTTCTAAGAAAATCAAATTTCTTTTGCTTCCAAACATTAGATTTCATACACAACGAAAATGCAACAAGGCAAATGCTTTTCAGGCTCAAAAGTAGGACAAAATTTTCCATTAAACAGTCTCAGTAAGTGAAATGACCATGACTGTTGATGTAATCAATAGTTTAGGATTGAAATTGATTGTTTTAAATTTTTATTGTAATCTATTAAAATTGACTTCCATTGATTTCTGATATTACTCAATTAATCACTATTGCTTTGATGAACAATTTATTGAATTTATATTGAGTATCCTGACGGTGTAAAATGCAGGCATGTTTCTTGCTGTTACAGTTAAAGCACTCATAACTGACCATCTCAGAAATTAAAAAAATGGTGGTGGCCAGAGCTGGTCGCTTATGAGAATAAGCTCTCGATAGAGAGTGTTATTACTGTAACTGATATTCACCACAGTGATTATTTTTGAAAGTATTCATGTCAGTGATTACATTATGAATAGAAGTGTGACAAATCTTTACCGATGAGCCATTAGTAGAGGTTAATTTATTAAAGTGTTGACATAGATGAATCAGACTCTTTAAGTGGTACAGTGTACAGTGTAGCTTACGGGAGCTTAAAATGAAAGGAAAAAACTAATTGGGTAAAACACAGCCTTGTGTTTAGTAGCAAAAGATCACCATGGGCTTAAAAAACAACAATCGACCACTTGCCCTAAAATGGTAAAAAATTTTAATTCTTGGATTAAACACAGTTGACTGAAAATTGAATAACAGTACAGTTTTGTGTAACTTCTGGAACTAGATCCTGTGACAAATGATAGACAATCAAAGGCTCAATTGAGGTGAGGTTCACACCACCTAACGATAATTTGAGGAAATGCAATGAGTCATCAATCTTTTTAATTTTACCTTTAGGTCAATGAAATGTTAGGCTCAGGAGATTTGTCAAATAATAAAGGACGTGAAGCTGATGATGATATTCAAACTGGTCTGGACAGAGAGTACCCTGAGTGGAAAAATCCAACTAAAACCTATATGGTTCCACCATCTTTCCCTCGCAAGCACTGTGGCAACAATGGTTTAAAGGCAGAGGAAGCTGTTTATAATATTTTACAACAGCTTGGAGAGCAAAACAAGGAACCCATGTTTGTTGTTCATTCAGTTGATTTTAGTGAGCACATTCCTGGCAGTGGAAGAAAAAGATCCTGGGTTATGGGAGAGACTGACTTTGTCATAATCCATCGGAAGCATGGGCCAATTATGATTCAAGTCAAAGCAACAGGAGATGGTAAGGCATACAAAGAGGCTGAAGAGCAACTTCGAAAGGACAAGCTTGTTTTGCAGAAATACTATGAAGAGCTGGTAAAGGGAAAGATTTCGGGGAAAAAGACAACTGAACTATTTAAAAATTTTCCAGCATTTGTTGCCATGCCGAACTGTAAGCGTGGTGCAGGGTCAGTGTGCATAAAGGACAATGCTCTTTATCAGGAGGACTGTTCCAGCCTAGAAGCATTTGCTGACTGGTGGCAGAAGAGAATAGCCTCTGCAGAGCACCCAGTTGTTTCTCAGACTGTCTTTGAACATCTCGTCATGAGGTAAGCATCACATCACTGTAAATTTTTGTTACACTGTACTTGGGGAAACACCAAGTTTATCTTCTAAATTTAACCGTACCTTGTGTGGTGGCTAATACTTGACAAGTTGTAGGTGTTGTAAACAGTCAAATTTTAATTATCTTAGGCATTATGTTCTTAAACTATTTTTTTAAGGTAGCTTGTGATGTTTGTTATGTCTCAAATCATCCTTGGAGACCCAGGGGCAGATAGTCAGGATGGACGAAGATTGGGACTTGCGAAAGTTTGTAAGGCGAGAGAGAGAGCCCCTGGGTACAAATCGTTAGCGGACAAGTTCCAAAACCTATTCAAATCTGTCTTTCTGATTGGGCACAAATTTTGTGACATTGCATTTTTTGTGTCCAATCGGAGATCAGTGTAGACCCCGCTCTTTTTGTGATGCTTTATATTGACATGAAAATGTTAAATTTGCTGTCGGCCATTATTACCAATCTCTCCCATTTTAAACCATGTCCTATGAAGAACGTTTTGGGGGAAAGGGCCCCACGAAAACCCGAAGCCTACAAATTTAACCTGTACTCAACCAAAAATACTTGCAAGGAACTTGAAAAATGATCGCAGGTATTGTAAACTTGACGCAAGGACGTCTTACATGTACATGTACATTGTATGTCTTGTTGTTGCCTTGTGTAATTAAAGTCAGCCACATATCGTGGTTCTTTGATGTAAGCTGTTTTTCTTGTTTACTTATATGGGCAGTCGACCACTCCTGGAACTTTTTCTACTGGCTACTTCAATGTCCACACCCAAACTAAAATTGAATTATAATAATTGTGTCATTGTCCAAGGAATCTTTCATGAAGGATTTATCTTATCCATGCTGGTACATGGGGCATTGTAATTATTATTTGGTGTGCAGATTTTTGACTGATATCTGTTGATCAAAATGCTTCTTTTCCTAAGGTGTACACAAAAAGTGTAGATTGCCCTGCAACTGTGATAATTGCTGATAGTTCTTTGCATGGTGTTTTGCACCAGCTTTTCATTAACTCTATTACAGAAGTTCAGTCAAAAGATTAATAATTATTTTAGGGTGTGACAACATATTTTTAATGGGGTTTTGTTAAATCTTTCTGGAGACTTTCTGACTGTGCTGCTACTTAAAGGTTATAAACTTTTAAATTCAACAGTTTGCAAGTTTTTATTTATTTATTTATTTTATTTAAAGTGCCTATAACCCCCAAAAAATTTTTTCGCCGAGATGAATCTTTGTATCATGTTGAGCAAAATGGCGCAAAAATTTTTGGTTTTGGTCAAAACTGGAATTTTCTATGAATTTTCAAAGTCACGAAAAATCAAGGTTTGAAAACCCATTACCGAGCCGCAGAATTCGCCAAAAGGGTATGGGTCGAGTGTCATTTCTGACGTAATACCCGGACATCAGTAGTTGCGGTGAGATCGAGCTAGTCAGAGCTGAAATTATGCCTGAGAAGTGTGTTGTATTTGGCTGTAGCAACGTTCGAAACAAGGAGAAAGGCATTAAGCTTCATCCAATACCTTTTTATGGTCAAAGCGACCCAGAGAGGAAAAAAAGACGGAAAAAGTGGGTCGATTTTGTAAAGTTAAAACATGCTCACTGGGAACCGACCCAACATTCCGCAGTATGCTCTGTACACTTCGAAAACGAAGATTTTACAAACCATTTTTGTGAAAATTTGGATCGGAGGCTGAAAAGAGACGAAATCGGCATTTGTGCGTTCCCAACTAAGCATGCCCATGGTGTTTTAAGCGACAAAACAGCTGAAAGACCAGAAAGTGAGCGAAGCAAACGAAAGGTGCGATGTTTTCTTGTTGGGTTGATTGTAAGTTGTTCTTTCATTTTTTTATTCTTTAACGTTTACAAAGACTACTGTATGTTATTTTCAAGTACTACGTTTCACTTTTGTTGTTGTCTATCCTCTGTTGTTGCTTTGTTTTCCTTGTTGCTGATGTCCGGGTTTTACATCACTAGTGCCAGTCTTCCATTCACTCGGTAGTAGGGCAGAAAAACTGGATTAAAAAAATTCATAGAAAATTCCAGTTTTGACCAAAACCAAAAATTTTTGCGCCATTTTGCTCAACATGAGACAAAGATTCATCTCGGCGAAAAAAAATTTTGGGGGTTATAGGCACTTTAAACACATTAACCACTGTTTGCCCCAAAAGCACCTAGGCTTATCAAGGGGGCTCGCAATAATACAAATTTAAATCAGGCTCACACACAAAACAGACAGACACGAACAGAACACATAGTGACAACAAAATTTACATAACTAGAGGTCTATTTATTTAACAAACAGACAGTGGCCATCGAAAAGCAATTTGTACTAATTAGAAATTACATGGCTAGAGATATATTTATCTAACAGTCAAACAGTGGCCATTAAAAAGTGATTAGTACTAATTATAAAACTCTGGACTTCATGAGATACAGCGCAGTTAGTATCAATTTACAGATTTAACGCCATGCAATAGTTAATTTTCCTAGCATACCTGCTCGATGACCATGTTTCATCGAGAATACTACCAGCAGAGGAAAGGAGGACATTACGTTGAGTGGCATACCTGGGGCAAAACAAAAAGAAGTGTTTCACCAATTCAAAGTCAAGACAACACTTGCAAATAGGCGATGCACAATGGTTAAACAAATATTCTCTTAGACAAGAAAATCCAAGTCTAAGGAGGGTGTGATCAATAGATGCACGCCTTGAAAAAGAGAAATCAAATAACTTATAACTATGGGGAAAGAAAGTGGACCTTAATTTAGCTTTAAACGTTGGAAGAGAAGCAGAGTTTTGAACATCTAAATCTAGAGAATTCCAGCCAGTGATAGGGGATGGAAAAAAAAGACTTTGAAAATAAGAAGTTCTACATGGAATTGTGTAAAGTTGAATTCTTTGTATGAGCTGTTGTCTTGAAAACCACTGAAGTGTAGGCACAATAAAACAATTACTGATTGCAGTTTCGTATTTTTGCTGTGAGTGCTTAGAGTTGTGGAGCTCATTTCTCCCACAAGACCATGTGCACCACTTCCAGGTAACTAGGGAACCAGGGTTTTCAGTTTCTCTCATATTTGAAGTGTGTTTTACACTGTATGTAGAAAGACCATGGATAACCATAGTAGCTTCCCTGTAGGATATCCCCCTTTTAATTGAAGTGAAAATTAAAAGAAAACAGTAAAATAAAATGAAACAAGACAGGGTTGTAATTTTTCTTATTTTGTTTGTTCAGAGGTTTTCTTGATAGTAAGGCATAATATCTTTGGGTGTTGTGGTGATTAGCTCTAGGTTCTTTAAGTTTCAAGAGTAGCTACTAAGGATGTAGCAGTTGGTGACTTTATGAGAATTTGGAAGCATGGAAACATTTTCACTCGGGAAAATCACAGGGTGGAAATTTAATTGTAGCCAGTCTTGCCTGCTGCCAGCACTTCAGGAGAAACACTCTGCTAAATGAATTTCCAGTGCATGTGCCCAGTAAGATGAAATTACGCCCTCACATTCAGAGGCACTATCAGATTCAAAATCCATCGTAAAATGTAATTGACCATCTATTATTTGTTGGTCTTTCCCCACAAAAGCAGCTTTCAAGTGAAATGACATTAACCACTCACCCTGGTCTCCCGGCGATGATTGCCAAAAGTAGAGAGACCACCATGACAAACAGATTCTCTGGGAATTTGTGCCCCAAGCTATGCAAAGATTTCAAAATTATTTCATTTCCACATAATTATGGAAGAACAGAAACACATTCTTTAATGCTGTCTTGAGGTCTCACTCTAAATTCAGCTGACGACTGATGATGTTTAACTTAAAGGTTAATAATTATTACAATTATTGCAAGGTTTGATTTTGTGAAATACTCGCCTGATTGGCAAACCAATCTGGCCTGTGCAACAGAAATTCCTTCACCTCAAGAAGTTGCAGGAGTGGCCCACGACCCGTATAAGTACTCCAGAAAAAAAGCTCATACAAAACAACCATGATATGTGGCCGACTTTAGTTATACATGTACATGCAAGATGTCCTCGCATCAAGTTTATGATACCTGCGATCATTTTTTGAGTTCCTTGTGTTTTGGTTGCGTACAGGTTAAATTTGTAGGATTCTGGCTTTTGTGGGCCCCTTTCCCCCAAAATGTTTCTTGTAGGACATTGTTTAAAACAGGAGAGATTGGAAATATGGCAGACAGCAAATTTTTTTAACATTTTCTTGTCTGTTTAAGGCGTCACAAAAAGAGCGGCAGCAAATTTGTCTCCTTTGTGCCATGACCACACCCAAGAAAAGTTTTGCTTTGGTTGAAAACAATGATACTGTACTTGACCCAAAAGCAAGGTACTGTATGCTAATATGGCACCTTCAGCTACCTGTTAGTTGAAAACCTTTAGGTGGTTACTTCTTTTTTTTTTTTTTTACAGGTTTGTTGGAATGTGTTATTCAACACCTCCCCTTGGTCTTTCTATTGATCACACTGATGACAGACTAATTTTTCAAACGAAACAACAAATGGATATTCTTGCAGGCAATTTTCCTCCCAAGCTGTGGATCAGGGGTCCAGCAGGAAGTGGCAAGACGTATCTAATACTGGAGAAAGCTTCAAGGCTAGCGATTGACATACTAGAAAGACATGCAAATGAGAAGATTCTCATTGTGTGCTTTAATTTGGTTTTGTGCAAGGCTTTGGAGAAAAAGCTCCATGCCCTGGTAGCAGAGGAGACCAGTGAAGATGTGAGAGCAGTGTTGCACATCATAACATTCTCTAAACTGATCAGTCAACTTGCTGATAACAATTGCCTCAAATCAAATCAGGACAAAGAATGTGCAGTAAACCAGGCCCTAGAGTGTGTTCAGATGAATGGTTCACCCTTTTGGGGATGCTATGACCACATCTTTGTAGATGAGGGGCAGGACTTGTTTGGAATCAAGTGGCCAGTGCTTCTTGAGAAGATGCACAAGGGCTCTGTTCAGAGTGAGCATGGTGGACTTGAAGATCTGCATCAGACTGGGATTTTTTGGGTCATGTACGACATCAACCAGCATTTGTACTTTGCCAAAGAGAGATGTAAATCACATCGTTCACACCTCAGCAATAGTGCAGCACTGAACAAAGTGTTCCGCAACACATGGACCATATTTGCACAGTCAGAGAAGTACTTTAAGCCAATGATGCCACATGACAGCATAACACTTGGCCATCAAGAAGTTGGTCCGCAAATTGAATGGGATGATTCCTTGGTGAGCAGAGGCATGGATGAAGTCAAGGCCGCCCCAGTAGTTGTGAGATGGCTGAAGAAACTACAGTCAGTTAAAGTTCAAGCCAAAGACATTTGCATTCTTGTTGAAACACAAGAAAAGCGAACCATTGTACAACATGCACTACTCTCCCAAAAGACTGAGAGCCAAAGTGGGGATTCCTTTGTTGAGATGCCAAGGAATGCTGTAGTAATTGAAAGCGTGAGATGTTTCAAAGGAATGGAATCAAAGGTTGTCATTTTGTTCAACCCTCCCTTTGAGGATGACCCATCCAGTAATACCAAGGAGTTCCTTTACACTGCAGTGTCAAGGAGTTCTTGTCTTCTTATTGTGATCAGCACAAAGCAGGGTGTTACGGCGCTGAAATCAACTGTTGGGGTCACTTTGGAGAGGGTTGTCCCAAGAAAACGGTACTGTGGTTTGAGAAACAAATGTGTTATGGAACCTAGTGAAGGATTGGAGATGCAAGTTGATTTCCCGCATCGATTTGGAAGGGAAGTTTCTGGCAGCCAGCACAGCCCTCCAACCACTGCCACAGATTTTGGAGTCTCTGGAGTACAGCTTTCTCTTGAAGAGGTTGCGATGTATGAGCAGCAGCATGAGCAAAGTATCAGACGTGCAGAAAGCAATGAGCCACGCCCAATGGAGGTTGATGGCAGCCTTCTCTTCGAACCTGGAGACCCCCACATACAGGACTTCATACGCGACCAAGTATTCGGGTGTCTCAGTGATGCAGTTTCCCAAAATGTGCAGCACATTCTCCAAAGTGGTGAGGTTGATCCAACAGTGCTAAATAATCAGGTGATTGTGGCTCACATTGAGTATGAAATTTACTGCAAAAGAAGGAGAGACGGCCATCCCAGAAACTACACACGTGATCTTAGAAACCTTAAAAAAGAGATTGTGTCCTTCAATGGCCAGAAAAAGCCCCACGAGAGTGTTACCAAGGCAGTTGGTTCAGCCAGCACCTGATAAGGTAAATACATGTAGTTTCAATTTTAGTAAGTGAAATGTGCATCTACTTTTGAGTTGTTTAGACCCCCTTAAAGGGCGCGTTCAAAAGAGTGTCATATGTGACTTAGAATTGTTATCTAGCGGCTGGATGTGGCATTATTTGTATTAATTTTGTTTGTTTGTTTTCACGTAAGTTGTTCTGACGAAATGTTAAGACTTCTAAGCTGTAGTGAAGTCATCCTCTACAAGTATTTGTTTCTCTCAGCAGCAAGTGATCATCTGCGAGGTTGTCAAAAAGCACCAACAACCAGCAATATTGCTACATGTAGCTACTTTACTAGTTTTGCCGGCTACGATTTGCTGGTAAAAAAGAGAAAATGTAGTAGAAAAAATGGTGTTGTTATCCCCTGCTACCCTAAATTACCGTTCTACATAAAGTCATTTTTACAATCCTGCATCTAAAGTTCAACATTATTCTGTTCTTTGTGTTAATGCATCCTGCAGACCTTGGGGGAAAGGATTGTGTGTATAGTCACTTAGTATAGTTTGATTGTGTAAATTTTTGTCTTGGCTAGGTGAGGTATCCTGTCCAAAGGTGCAGGGAGGAAATTTGGAAGTACTGGTCACTGGGTGTTCTGTGATGGTGTTTGGCAGTACGTACAGTATTCCATGTTGCTTAAGATAGAATCCTTTGAAAGAAAGTTCTTCTGTTGAACTCAGGAGTTTCCTTATATCCACTTTTGTTGTTACCAACTCAACGAAACCTTTTCACTCTGTTAATGTCGTTGTTAGCTAGGGGTTGACTGACATGTTTAGTATTGCAGTGACATTGTATAGTACGTTGCAAGGGGAAATTTTCAGCAAAATCTTTTAACCTGAAATGTAGTCGGTTTTCTCTCGTGATGGGTAGCTGTGATGGGTACTTTGTAGAATTTTATTTTAATTTCAGGCAAGACAAATGTTTTTCAATTTGATACAGCTCTTTTCATAGGCTTTTGGTGGTCTTTCTAAATAGTTTGTAGATTTAAGATGTTAAAGTCAGCGCTTCCAGTGAAGTGAAGTATTCACGAACATTATTATATAGCTAGTGTTTGTATACGATATAACGCGCGCTCTGATTGGCTAAGCGAAGCGAAGCGCCAGGGCATTATTCTCCCGTAATGCCCACGGGCCGATTACGGATGATGCAAATTAGGAACAAAAACAACAAAAAGTCATCCAAAGGCCACATTTGTTTTATTTACATTGAAAATTGGTGCCTCTAGAGCAAAAAAGGAAAACTGTTAGTGAAACGTTTGACCTGCGTTTGGAAAAAATTAATGAATAGATTACTGTGAGGCGACGATTTGCGCTTGAACTATTTTTTTCTTCGCTTAGAACCGTTATGTTAGTCATAAAATAAACAACTTAATAACCTCGACTGTTCGGTCGTTACGGGAAAATCTCAAACCTCGGCCCTAGCTGTATTGACCTCGCTATCGCTCGGTCAATACGGCAAGGCCTCAGTTTGAGATTTTCCCGTAACGATCTCACTCTCGGTTATTAAGTAGTTACTAATGACATGAAAATGATAATTTTTTATCGTAAATACGTGAATCAAAATACTATCTATTAGTCTAGGATGTTATTGTTGGTAGTCCCAGTTGACTTTTGAACTCAATTGACAGAGCCCTGTGTCACTATCACATTCAAATCCCATTTTAAATTTTTTCCAGGTTTTTGTTTTACGGCTTTTAATTCTTTGCAATAGTTGGATGGTCTGTGCATTTCAAGTCTAGTAACAAAACCCAAGAACTGTAGCATGAAAGGCGAGAAATATTTAGAAAGTGCTTAAATATACAGAAAGTGCTTGATAAAGTGAAATAAATGTTAATATTAACTCTATTTTGACTGCAAATGTTATTTTTAAGTGAAATTTGGTTTTGGTATTCCGCAGGAATTACCACATGATTTATAAAGAAAAAAAATTAGCCATATTGATTGGGAAACGGTTAAGACATGGGAGGACAGAACGATAAACACCGACCTGTCGGCCTCACATGACGCCAACGTCGAGGTAACCGAATTTTAATTCTTAAATGACACTGATCATGAGAAGTTTGCATAGTAAAGGCTGGTTTACACAGTGACATAAGCATAACAGCAACAGCAATTTTATTTAACTCGATAAATGATAGTAGGTGGCTTACCCCGCAAATTGCTACAAAAAGCTAATCGAGGCGGGGCAAGCCGAATAGAAGAACATACCTATTAAAAGACGGTGCATTTACATAACAACACTTAGTCCAACAAATTAACGATACGAATTACACGAGGATTGGTTGTTAACGAATATCTATTAACTTAAGTCCAACAAGGTTACCCGCCGCAATAAAACTATTTAGTTATACAAACAAAACCAAAGACAAAAAGAAAATAGTAGTAAAGATAATAGACATGTAATTATTAAACTTGACCAACTCTCTTAATTATCACAGGGATCTCAATGTAGTCATCTTTTTCAAGAATGTTAAGAAGCGATGTTCGAAGAACCCTTGTAAAAGTTTTCTTTGGCAAATCCCTTATGCGGCACGGGATCTTGAGCTCATTCCACAGCTTTACCCCAAGTCGAGAGAAGGAACGCTTTTGTATCTCCAGAGAGTTTTGGACGTAAAGGTTTCCGGAGGTGGATGATCTTGTATTATACGAGTGAATGCTGGACATTTTCTCAAATAAATGCAGCATGTTAATTGGTGCATTATTGTCACTGATATCGTGTACTAAACTAGATACACACCCATGAAATAGGACGATCATTGGAAGAACGTTAGCTTCAAGAAAATAAGGGAATTACATGATCGCGAACGTCTGCGAAGAACAACAAACGAAGTGCCTTTTTGTGAAGAATTAGAATTTTATTTAGATACGTCTTCGCCGCGAGACCGTATGTTAAATAGGGATGGATTAGTTATTTGTAGATGTTCAATAGTATTTTCCGAGGTACATAATGGCGTAGTTTAGCAATAAGCCCAACATTTTTACTTATCTTTTCTCAATGTCATCTTTCATGTGATGGTGTCAATTTATGGATTACTTCAAAATTTGAAACTCGCCCCAGTTCCCTTTTGAATTTCGGAATGGCCAATAAGGTGCTTCGAGGAAAGATATTTAACAATTAGGACACCAAGGTACTTAATGTAAGCTTTAGACTCGAGATCAACATGTTTACTTTGCTCATTATCAAACATGCAAATTTTTGGCTGGAAAGCAAGTTGTCTTTTGGTGAGCATAAACAAAAGTGTAAGTATACGCAGTGTAAACCGGGAGTAACGTAAGCATGAGCATACGGAAAGGAATCTTCTATTTCCCTGCGAGCCCCACCCCCCACCCAAGGCAATTTACCAAAAGATACAACGACGAAGACAGTGGTGCAAACATCTATAAACTAAGTTCGTGTTCTTTCAAACTTCGTCGCAATTCTTGGCTCAACCTCGATGTAAGAACCTGTGAAACTTACGAATGACGTTAAACAGGCAAACAATAGCCTACGGCAAAACAATAGCTTACAAAACAGTCAGTAGTCTTACACCGAAGTAAACCCCAATTCTTTCAACTCGGCAAATTCTAGGCAAATTATCCTGCAGTCATGATCAAAACCTAAGCACCCATTCCAAGTTTTAAAAGAAAAAGAAAAAAAATGTCGTAGGTTGTCTGCGTCCTCCAAGAAACGCGAAATTATGAAGAAATGAACCAAAAAGTGCGATTAAAGTGCAAAGTTGATGTTTTGCTTATTAACCTTTTTGTTTTGATATTCTCCATGCCGTAGCCGTCGTTCCGCCTTAACCTTCCTAATGCCTTCGACGGACGGGAGGGGGTGGAGGGCGTACCTTCGCTTGGACAATTTGCTGAGCCCTCAACCCAGTTATTTCAATTAGCCTTGCTACGGGCCTGCTCTATGATGATCCACCTACATTCTAGTTACCATTTTTAATTTGAGAAGTTCCAAAGAACCCTTAACGGTTTTCTCAAACCTCCCCGAAGTCGATTTTGTCAATCTTTCACTTACACAAAGAAGAAACTGTCACGGCTCTAACAAGAAGCCGACTGGTTTGGGTATAGTTTGGAGCGTTTTATTCTGTGATAATAGTGCCGTTTGCACAGGAACCATATAACAACTGCACCAGCTGGACTCGGTTTTAATTGGTATGCTGCCTTCTTAGAAGTTCCATTGGCTATATTTTCAAAGTCGATTTCAAACGACGGTTGTTCCCCTTTTGTACCACTAAGGATGGAAGTTCCGGGGTCCAGCTGCTGAAAAATCCTCTGCTACTTGCAAATTCTAACAACTGTGTAATTGACACACCTGACCTTCAACGGCACTAGTATTTTATTTTATACAGGGTCTCTAATTTTCTCGATTTTCCTTCAGCTCCTATTTAACTAAACGCCTTAAATTTGCTTAGTTTACCGTATTTGAGATACTCTTTCATGTTATGGGAACTTGTTTTTACAATCGATAAATTTCAACAACTCTTTCCAAGGCCCCTACTCTCTTCCAAAATGGGTTATAGTTATCCCAAAATCCCCCTTTGTGATTTCTCGTTTTTGCACAAGACTACGCAAAAAAGCGTGCAACTTTCCATTTTATACACCGCTTTAGCCGACCCCTCTGTTGCTCACAAGGGATACAAGACAAGGCAGAAACTGCATCTCACACGACATTTTCTGAACCTTCGCACAAAAACGTAAAGACGTCTTTAGTAGGCAGTACTCTTGGATAAACGGACGAGCTCGTAAAAATCGCTTATGCCCAAAATATGCCCTCTTAGCTCCAACGTCTGTGCGCATTCTACTCGTATTATTGTCTTCTGTTAATGCCGAGTCTGTTACTGCCTTTCAAGCGAATACTTTGCCAACCATAAGACAAATTGCAAATTGCATATTGCAAAGCAATGTAAATTTTTTATGTTGTAAATAATTTAATTTAGGTTTTATTTTTGCCCCCTTTTCTAGCCCGTCGCTGCCTGTCTTAGTATCCTATATAGTCACACGACTGCTAGTATTAATAAAAATGTATGTAAGTATGTATGTTGCTCGATGAGGGCAGTTGTGTGCTTTTATCATACGTTTTGACATCACTGGTTAATCTTGCAATCTGATTGGCTCTCAACAATGCAATTTATTCACAAATTGCCCATCAACATTCAAGGCCGGGTTTCCTGAAGTGGACATTAAATAAATATTAAAACTGACAAAAAAAATTGTCTGATTTCAGTATGGGTGTAATAAAGTGGCAAACTGATTTCAAATCGAACTAGCGGTACGCGCCCGTTCAATTTTGAGATCACGCGTATAAGTTCAGACCAAATTGCACTCCAGTCAGTTCCATTACCATTATAACTATCTTACCGTAGTTGAAGCATTCTTTAGAGCGTGGTAAAGGGTATTTTCGTGACTCGTTATCATCGGCCCGTGAATTGTGAAATGCCGGCTATCGGCCCATTTTTTTTCTTTGTCATGGATCATGATATCCGGGATGATATCCCAAGTAGCCGTGCAGCGTGATTTTGCAAAATTATTTTCCGTGAAACGAGAAATGAATGCATGTTTAATTGGCCATGAATCGTGATTTTCATTCTCTTTGTTTTTCATGAATTGTAAAGAGAACTTTAAATTTTCAATGAAACAGGATCTATTTCTCTCCACCCTTGACCCTCTTCTTTACAAGCGCGTGCTTGATCTGTTTGTGACGTATTCAGTGAACTTCTGGAACAGATCGTGAACAGTGCTAACGGAGGGGGCAACCTTCAAGGAAGGCTTCACGTTATATGTTCACTTACTGTTACTTGTCAGTGTCATGGGTGTGAACGTTTCTCGTCAAGAAAGGCGAACTAGAGTGAAATATATTCCAGCCGATGATTACGACGAAGCAGACAAATTCTTGAACGAAAGCTCGGAACAATTGAACACCAAGGAAAAAAAGACGAGAGATGGGAAACGTTCCTCGAAACGTAATGAGTCGGGATATCTTCAGTTTCTTTGTGGCACTGGCAGTTCAAGAAGTACATTTGATAGTCTCGAAACAATAGATGTCAGGAAATCAGTACCATTTGCTGTGCTGCCAGGAATCAACGCTCAAGCTTCAACCAGTGGTGACTGCGAGGATGTTCATGGCACTTTCTCCCCTAAAGAAGGCATCTTCACATTGAAAACAAGCGGTAAGGTCCTGTTTGTCGATAAGCCTCCAGACGATTTGGAACAAGAAGTGAGTTTAGTGGACAAACTCGCGGGGAAAAACAGAGATAAAGACACGTCACGTCACAAGGACTCGCGTGGTAAAAGTTGGAAAGCCAATAAGGTGTCTTCTGCTCAGAGAGAGGCTGGTGATGGGAGAGAGACCGACGACGAGCTTTGAATACAGCGAGACCGAATCAGGGCTTCTGGTCAGTGTTTAATGGATGCTGAAAAGTTCAACTATCACTTCAATGTCGTATGTTAAACAATCTGAAAAGTGGTGTATATATCTTTTGCTGTAAAAGTAAATTTTCTTAAAATTGTAGCTCTGCGCATGCATTGTAGTTTGTATCTTTGTGTCAGTTGTCGGGCTCATTAGACGTGACGGACGTCCCTTGTTTTACACGATCATTCAAAGAAAGGAAAATTAGTGAACAAAATTCGAAACGGTCCGACAGGTTTCCAACGGTCTTGAAAATGTTGCTCGCATGTAGCTGCTTTATTCAAATTCACAAGGAGTTGGTTGCCAGGACAACAAATGTTTGTTTGTTTGTTTGTTTTTTTTTTTGCAGTGCGTTCACCCTTAATTCACCCGAAGTCGTTGAATTGTTGGCCTGATATTCTTTTATTCTGGGCCCTGGAATGCTTGAACAACCAAGCAGCGGAGAGAGGTTACTCGCGGGCTAGTCCCACCTTTTGCCCTCTTCACTGGCCCGGTTGTTCGAAAGCCGATTAACGCTAATCCAAGATTAAAATTAATCAAAGAACTTAATTCTCTTTCCCCAAACGTTGTTCATTGCTGATATTCTGCAAAATTTTAGATTAGGGGAAGTCAATCCTGAAAAACAAAAAGCAGCCGAAACAACTTCCATCGAGAAGTTAACAAAAAATTAAAATTAATCTCAAGCATGTTAAGGCATGGCTCAAGCCTCATTTGCATAAAATCTGAAAAACAGTAATTACTCTGTCAAAATTTGGTTTAATCGTTGCAGAATTGGCAGGCTAACCAATGTCGACGACTTTAATATTCTAAGACCAATAAAATCTGATAAAATGGGTCACGTGACTATAATTAATTGTTTTATTTTTTGAAAAAACAACTGAAAATGGGCCGCCGAGATGACATACAATCACTGTCAAATTTAGTATTTTTACAATTGTGCTAATGGCCCCTGCAAGAATCTGTCCTGAATGGCCAACTAAAATATTAAGCTAAGAAGTTATTACGCAAAAAAGGTCACGTGACCTTCTATCTTTCCATATATAGCCTTATATAACTGAGGAGTTCATCCATTCAGGACAGAAATAGTTGCCTTAGAAAGTGGTTAAAAAGTTCGCATGGTTAGTTTTTCGTGATACCTCCCTATCCTTGGCCCATTTTAGAATTCATCTTAAGCAGGCTTGTGACGTCACAAGTCACATGAACACCATAAAGACACCTTAAGAAATTTAAGGATACCAAATCTTGTTTGGGGTAAGTTTCTGGCTCCCCTTGGGATAAAAACAACGTTGCTTTAGATCAAAAACGTTTTTTTCTTTCTGGTGGTCTGTACTGGATATGAGCCATGCCTTAACATGCTTGAGATCAAGGAACTTAATTCTCTTTCCCCAAACGTTGTTCATTGCTGATATTCTGCAAAAATTTAGATTAGGGGAAGTCAATCCTGAAAAACAAAAAGCAGCCGAAACAACTTCCATCGAGAAGTTTAAAACTGCAACCAAAGTTTACGCTAATCCTGGATTAAGTTAATCAGCTTTCGAACAACCGGACCCAGGTCTTTTTCTCCAGCTCCTCCAGACATACAAGAGGGGGGAGGAACAGGGGGGTAAAACTCCCTTCTCCCTACTTTCTGTGCCAATTTCTCCCTCCTCCCTACTTTAAATTGAATATTCGATAAAATTATTTCCTCATCCAGGTCCATCCAGTTCAATTCTCCCTACTCCCAACTTTTCTTTTTCTCCCTATTTCTCCCTCCTCCCAACTTTGTTTGGGCCATTTCTCCCTCCTCCCTCATACAAGTCCATACAATCAAACCTGTATTAAGCGAACTTGTACTAAAAGCGGCTACCATCCATCATCACTTGCCACAGTCCCGGGAACTCATAGAACTGCCCTGCATTAAGCGGTCATGACTACCTTTTCCGACATCCCAACAAGTTACTCTTTGTCTTTACAGACATCTATTAAAGGTTACTGTGTTAAAATTTACCGTACTAATGCACTAAATGTATCGTGCATGCCATGGCGTTTAATGGTCATTTATTTCTATTCCTTTAGCTTAAAAAGAGGTAGAAAACCTTTTGAGGTCAATTTGAGGTGTGAGTACATGCTTCGCCTGATCCCTCCCATATAAATACCCTGAAAAGTTCTAACACTTCGGCACAACAGAATTGTTACGTTTTTTTTGTACGACAAGGTTGGACGTGCTGTTGAAGTCATCCAGCATTATGCAGACATTATCAAATGCCAGCCAAAATGATTGATGGAAAGCAAAATATAACTCAAAATGTCTGGTGAAATCTTCAAAGGACCAATGTTAAAGCATACTTCAGTTGGGAAAGGCTAATTATTGAAATATATGCGAAGCGTCCATCCTAGTCTCAGTGCCAGGGCATTGGAAGAGGAAGGAACTTGGGATTGATGTTTTTGTGACTTAAACTTTGGAACATCAGATATCATTCGTGGGTACAATAATTGCTCGAAAATAACACTCCTGCGTACCTCACCTCCGAGAGCTGAACTATGAGGAAGCTACACAATCAGTACTTTTCAGGACCATTAGTTTTTATTTTACATCACATGACATACGACTATCTACAATTAACCTCAAACAATGCAAAGGATGAATCAGAGTTAAAATTCTTACATGACGACAATTCTATAATTTTTGCTGGATTGCCTTGCTCGACCAAAACAGATTACAGTCCAGCCTTTAGATGTACGGAAAAATGCTACTCCTGGTTGTACTTTGCTAAGACAAAAACCAAGGTCCATTCCTTTACTATTTGAACTGTATATCTGCTTTATTTACCTGAAACTCTGGTGTCTCTGAACTCTTGTATTCTGAACGGAACTGTAATCAGTGACGTGAAAATTGATAAACTTTGGTCAAGACCATAAACCATTGCTTACTGCTACGATCTTTTTGCCCATACAAAAGAGCTTCTTTTCCCTAAATGTTTTAAGTACAAAATTTCGTGAAATCAAAGATCACTTGTCCGTCCCCAGAAACATCAAATTGTTTTCCAGGAGTATTTGTATTTAAAATTTAGGGAGCCTGAAACCAGGTTAGCTCAGTGCAGCACAAGATCTTTGTTGAATTTTTAAGTAACCACATCAATCTCAGGTTGTAATAATATTTACTATAAGTACACACAATTGTTTATCGATAATATTGTTAAACAATAGTGTGGTCCCTTACATTTCACACCCAATTCATTTTCATTGTTCAAGAATACAAGAGGTCCAGACATTACAGAAAAAGAAAACTTGGAAAAAATTTCCTTGCCACTGAAGCACATGCATGAAGCACATTAATAACATTACTATGAACTGTACATTTACCAAGGTGAGAGGTCTTCATTATGAATTTTGATAACCAGCCATGTTTCAAAGGATGACACAAATATGACAGAAAAATGTTGCCTTTTATAAGCATTTTGCAATTGAAAACAAACTTCTCTTGAATGACATCATTTGGATTTTATCAAAACAATAATACCATAAACTGCAAGAACTAGACATTACTGACCATGACCAAAAGTTTAACTATCTTAAGGATTTTCAATAGGCAAACATTGAAAATGAAACAACCACGAAAACAACAAACTTAGGCACAGTCTAGTGGCTGTATGCCAAAACATATATTCAATATAACGTTTACCTGAAAAATAGACATATTCAACTCTGGGTTACAAGTGTTCTTCTAACTTATGTTTTATGACCTTTCAGCTGCTACAGCAATGGAAAAGCTTGCAGTCAGCTATTTAGACCCAAATTTAAAAGTCTTGATTTGGTGTAATTTCTGAGTTAATTTTCACTGAGTGCCATATACACTCTCGTCGCTGTATGCTATGTAAAGAAAAAAGTCTTCTTCGTGGTGCTCCTGATAAAGCTGTCCCATTGTTGCACTTGTGGGTGGGATGACATTGTTAACAAAAAAGAACAACGCATCCTCTGGTCTCAGATGAATTCTTTTGCGGATGAGGAAGTAAAACTGTCCAACTGTGAAGAGAAATGACCCTCAATCAACATAACCTTAAATTATGTTTCAAAAATTTCTCTTTGCATTTACTTTGATGCAACATGATTTCTATTCTTTTCACCCAATCCTTTACCCCCACCTCATTGCCACTGATAATATCAGCAAACAAGAGTAAGAAACAAGAATAATTTTTATTTGGTATCACTCAACTGGTGGACTAATGCAAATCCTGCATTTTGATTGGCTACGCTACTAGAGGACTATTAGTAGCGAAATTTGCCGGTTTTCAAAGCTGTTTTATTCCCAAAGAAATATTTTTTCAACTTGCATTTGCTAACTTTATTATTGCCTTTTCTGTCTGACTAGTTGGGTGATACTAAAACAATCGGACTAGTAGGGCTATTTAAGCCTTGGAAGTCATTCAAGAATCATTCTGAGGCATCTCTCTGTCAACTTTATTTTGTTTTCAGCTTTTTTTCTATTTCTGAGATATATACATGACTGTATTGAAGCAGTATCACCTCCCGTATGCATCAATAAATGAGAAGCCTGCCCCTGATGCTATGTGGTGTGTTTATTAAGATTAGTTAAAAAATATTTTGTAACCACTTCTGTTGAGATAAGAGTATAACATGGAAGCTTTTGGAAGCTTAATCTTCCATTTTTCACTCGAAGTGGGGTAGCATAACACCCAGTTCTTACCTTTGACCAAAGACCGTTAGTAGCACTTTTAAAGCTACGATTCCAAACAAATCTTTCATTTTCTTTTGTTATAATTTGTCTTAGTTCATAACATTTCAAGACAGTGTTTTGAAACACCATTATCACCTTTACAGTGTATAATGATGACAAATACAATTCCAATCTTAGACAGACTTAGAATACCCTTCATGCCAAGAATAAAACAACATTATTATTTTCAGATAATTATTACCACAGTATGTTGTGCCTAACCTGTCAAATCTGACGGAACAAGGTACTTCTTTTTATCCAAGTCACCGATCCTTGCTTTTGGAGCCTTTTCCACAATCACCTGAATGAGAGAAAAACAAGGTTGCATAAAGCAGTATGGTATTCTTTAGAGGTCAGTAGACATTTGTCATCCCAACTATAATAATATTATTATCATTATATTACTTTCTCAATAAAAAACTCAGTGTATCGACTGGGTCAGGGAGACAGGTTTCTCAGTTTTTTTTTACCTTGGGGGAACACCCAATCTTATCTGGAATAGAGATTTCAATCAAATTCCTTTAAACACCATTGCCACGTCAACCTCACAAAGATAAATGTTTTGGTTTTGCTATCAGTTTGAGCAAGGTGTGCATGTACAGTATCTCAATTTGTTTAAAAACATTGTGATGTTAGGATCAAAACAGGGATTTGGGAGTAATGAATTTGTAAAAAAGCTTTCAAAATTGCAGTGCAACTACAAATTAGCCAATAGTGTTCGCGTAATGAAACAACAGAATAGCTGCAATTTGAATTTTGTTGTGCTTCGATAGTGGGTAAATTTGTCATTCATAATAAATTTTGTGAAAATCAATAATTACTGTTCGGATATAAGATTCTCATTGGCTAGTTTGCAGAAAATTTTCCTGGGTGGCCTTGGCTGAAGTGGTCGCACTGTAATATGGTAGTAATGTAAACCATTTTTCTTTCAAACTTGAAGCTTACAATAGTGGTCCCTGAAAAATGTATAGTTCTCTCCATCATCACCATTGCTACATGTGGCATAGAAAATATAATCCACCACAGTACTTTTCTAGTTAGGCCAGTATTGACAAAGTTACACCAATCCCAATTTGCGCAGTTCCAGAAAATACTTATACATGTACCATGTACTCCCCCAAAGAGGATCAATGGAAATTCCAAGGAGGAGGAGGGTGGCTAAAGCAAAAGTTTTTAAAGAAAAGTATGCAGCTTAATTGTAATTTCTGGAGGGGTGAATGCTCAAACCTAAAAACCCTTCACTGGGAGAGGGAAACAGGGGAAGGGGGAGGGAAGGAAGTAAGGAGGGGGGGGGGGGAGGGTTATGGACATTTTCTGGGACCACTAGGGAATGTTTTATTTTTGTGCCAAGCCTTGTTTGATTTTGTAAGACCAAGGTAGAGGAAGCATTCTGCTCCAAGATAAAATGTCAGCCTTGATAATATTTCACAGAATCTTGAAATTTTCATTCACCACTCCTACGCCAGGACTGACTAAAGTAATCATTATCTTGCTGTTTCTGAGATATAATTATATTTAAATCAAACATGCTGGATCAACAGACACCTCAATAATCTTAGGTAATATGATGGCACTTACCCTTACAACCTACACGCAAATAGATAATTTGGCACTCAAGTAAAAAAGAGAAACTGGAAACGCTCGGTAACAGCTTGTGTAAGATCACATGAATGATCCAAAAACGACACTCAGTCCATTCACAGACAAGCTTAAATATCATTTTCATGGAAACAAAGGTAAAAATTTGATCGACCTAAGATTTGAAGTCAAGGACGATTGTTTTCGCACACGCCAACAAGTAATCAAGTACGGCTATGGGGGAAAATTTCGTGACGTTGCAAAATGAAAATAAACTGACGCCATTACAGTATTAAATAAGCATTATTTTTTGCCTGGGTCGATCGTTAGGACTTACGACTTAAAAAATCCCTTGGAAAGCTCCGAATATAGAGATTAAAGGCAGCAGCTCAATCAAATCTGAGCATGTGTCTGATGGGTAAAAATATCGGAAATGAACGAAATCTAACGACAGGAAGTTACCATACACAGCCCCAAAAATTCGAGCTCCCACAAGGTTCTCGCTTACCGGAACTCTGTCGGGGTATTTCTTGCGAATTTTCTCGCCTTCGGCCCGTCGTTTTTCAAACGGATGCTCTTCCTTGTATTCCCACTTCATAAGTGCACTCTGTAAAGGTCTTTCTACTTCTTTAGTTGACGCCTAAAGCGAAAATCAACCTTCATTCGCCACGAAAACAGTATCAAAATGGCGCTTTTATGCTTTTCTCAGTGGTCACGTGATATTGTGTTTCGATGACGTTGCCAGTTTGGTTTATTTTTATCCACGGGGCAACCGGAAGTGAAAAGGGAGGGGGATAACGGAGAGGGAAGACGATCACGAGTTCCAAATAGATTTAAACTTTCCGTTGAATTAAAAAGTAATACTGATCGTTTAAATTTGTTATTACTAACACTAAGCAGTTAAAGTTTTGGAAAATTCATTAGCTATTCTCCAAATCACCAAAGTAGTGTCGTGCAGATGCGCAAATCCTTGCTAAAAATGTGCAATTATATCTGTACTGAGACGCAAGGCTGATGAAAATAAATATTTTGATTTGATTTTCTAGTCGCCAATATCTTTCAAACGTGTGTTTTGATGGTGCACGCACGCGCATGCGTGCGTTTGTGTGTTTTTAGTTTTTTTGCGGACGTGGTCACGCGAACTTTCACGTGATTTGCAGGGAAGCTAATTGTACTTGAAAAGGGGAAGATGGCGAGGGAACGATGGAAGCCGCGGAAAGACAGTCCAAATGAACCTTGCTAAAACTTATACAGAGGATTGAGTCAAGTTGTAGGTGTTTCTACAAGCCGTTTATAGATTTTACCTGATATTATTGTCGGACGGCGTTACCCTTCTTTTATAGTGGACAGTACTTCAGGTAAAAAAAGTCGACAAAATGGCCTAAAACCAGCCAGGACACACCAAGGGACATTGGAACTAAGGTAAGAATACCTTATTTCGCATTCTTCGGTAACGCCGTCCGACAACAATATCTATAAAACGGCTTGTAGAAACACCTACAACTTGACTGAATCCACCGTAATTTTCGCGTGCAAATGTCACGTACTACGCTTGGGCTGTCTGTGCTCATTGTGATTGCCGAAAACTTGATTTAGAATCGTTATCTTGCAAAAGCCCTACTAAAACTGAAGGGATTACCGACATGGTCTTTGGATGAATTGATGCAATCACCCTGCCAGCCCATGATTCTCGGAGTTGAAACCGCGGGAACTTTCGCTGGTCCCGATTTTGCGCGCCATTTTCTCGACCCGCTCAGCGATTTTCTGCCCCTCCGTCGCGAACGATGACTCGGCTAGCGAGCCGACTGAGACGGAAGAAGATTTCATCATGTTTCTTTCGACTAAGACAAAGCCTATTAACATATCCCTTCTTGAAGTCTTATTAAATAACTGGCTGGTGTTTTTTAAACTGATCATGAAGTAACTAATACAAAAGAAAGCACAGGACTTACATCATGTCATTTCCTGTAATTAAATTAGCCTGAGTTACAATCAATTATGATCGAGCAACAAAGGGTTTTCCACTTTCACTTTCCCAATCAGTAAGTACGTACCGCCATTCGTTAGGGTCTCTATGATTCTGTAATCACTATGTATAAATGCATTTGCACCAAGATAACCTCAATTGTCTCCGTTTCTCCGTCTAAGAGCTTGTTAAATAAGGCCTATAACATTTTAATCGAAGGTACATGAATATTAACCTTAGATAGGAAAAGAAAGACTCAAAAAGGTAAGTTCTTGTTTGAGAAGATTATTAAAGCAATGATAATTTCATTCGGCAAAATAGGAACCGGAAGTAAACAGAAAATTATATTAGATCCTGTGAAGTCGAGCGGAATATCGCCTCATGAGGACGCTCAGCCGATGAGGCCGTTGGCCGAGTTGGTTAATTTAAAATAATAAAATCGGTGGATATTTTGCAAAAGGATTAATAATACAGAAGCAAAGATTCAAATCAACCAGTTGTCTCAAAGCAGACCGAAACAACGGAGACTTGGTGCTTGTATGAGAGTCCCTTGTTAATGTGGCGAATTTGCAATTGCGTCACATTCGCTTGTCGGTGTGACTGAAATGTATTCTCATGTTCTGTTCGCTGGAAAAATGTGTGATGAGTGAAGACAGTTTGTTGGAGAGTTCTTCGTTTGTGTTTTACTCGTCGAAGTCTTGGCCCCTTGGCGGCGCTAAATAGTTAATTAACATTTCCGCTTGCATTTTCTCTGTACCACTGCAACCCATTTGCTAGAAGATCGTATCAATATTTAAGCCTCTAAAATATATCACAACAATAATAAACAAAAAAAATTGAAGAAACTCGAAGAATGAGCCAGTCATCAATGAGGTTAGCCTTTGTGACATGAAGTGAACGTTTGTTTTACTTCATTAGGGCAAACAAGAGGGCTATGATATGATGGCGGGGGCGATCGCAGCTATTGCCGCCTTGTCGCCATCAGTGAAACTTTGAGCTTGCTTCAGACCAATTTCCTCCAAGTAATAATTGCAGTAACCTTAGCAGTTGTTGCAAAACTTAAAGTAACTGCCAAACGTTTTCATCACCGCCACTGCTTTCACAATCAAATCCTCACCCTTGGCTGTAATTGTACCGTGGAACTCCAGCTTAGACTTGCTGGATTTGGACAACTCTTGCGTGTTAGGGTAAATATGTTTTGTTCCATTGATGGTAGTGAAACCAAGCTCTACAGTTACGAAATGCTCATCATCTGTCGTGAGCACAATCGATTTATGCGCTCCGAATCCACTTCCCCGAATTGAGTAAACTTTGTAGTTAAGGTAGACGTCGAGTCTTGGCAGTAATCCTTTCTTGTCAAGTTCAAGTAGCTGCTGCCTGTATTCTTCTAAATACTCTTCATCGTCGAGCATGGGCTCAGCAAAACATCGCTTAACGACATTGTGGGGCTTGAATGCTGCATAACTCCGCCGAATATTCAGTGAAGAGCCCTCGTTACACGGCTTACTTTTAGCTTAATAGACCTTTTTACCGATACGGCGGCCATCTTGAATTCCGAGGAAATTATAGGATACCCAGGGGGCAGATGAGAAATAATTATAAAGAATACTGTGGCGTGATAACTTTTAACAATAATTTTTCGCTAACCATAGAAACCACTGCCAAATACCGTGACAGAAAGATGTAACGCTTGTAATATTTGTTTTGGAATATGAGAGACAAGCAGTAAAAATTTATCCTGAAAGCTGTGTATACGATAAATTTTCCAGCGATTGCTCCCTCGGCAGCCCATAATTTCTCAGTCAAAACAATAGAATTCAAGATGGCCGCCATATCGGTAAAAAGGTCTATTGAGCTGTTATTCGGTACGCAAATTACACTTGGCGAAATCCTATTGGCTAATCTCATCTATCAAGACTTCTAAGAAATATTGTTTGAATTTTCCCTTTTTTCTCGGAAAGTTTTGATCTCTTGTCACAAGGGAGGCGATTTGTTTATGTTGCCTACGACTATACGAACCATTATCAAGATTAACGAGGCATTGTTGTATATTTAATCACAAACTATGATTTCAGGAACTCGTGAGGCTATATTTTTGGCTCCACATCGCACATCTTGTCTTTCGCGCAAAAAACTATCCAACCGTTCTTGCCATAGCCTTTTTTCCAGTGTCTGCCGGTATACCCGCAACAATTTAGGTTTTCCAAAGGTACATTAAATATTAAATGCTTCACTTCAGTATGACTTTTCATTCAAACCTTTGAATACCCATCATGCACTTCAGAGAGAGACACTGTCTATTGAAGAAATGTGATTGTAACTCAACTGAATCCCATGCAAAAAATGTCTCTGCAGATTTTCTTCTCTTATATCTTAATCAAAATTTTCAAAAAAAAAAAATTAATCCAATGATCCAACCAGCTGAAAGCCACCAAACATGATCTGACTGATATTCAATCAAATTTTAGTCAGTAATGTCACAATTACAACGCAAACTGAATGGAGTAAGGCCGTTAAACAATTATAAAGCTTTAAAAATACACGATTGGCTTAGGCTTCATTGGAGGAAGAGTAAGTAAAACATAATTTTAAAATAAGTATTTGTAGTTTAAAATATTTTCCAATCATTAATTACAAAAACTTTCTTTACGTCATGCACATTGCGACTATAGTCACTTAACAAGGCACCATCAGTGGCATCACAGCATGTAGGCCTGAAAGAAGCATGGCAACGACAGAGTCCCTTATAGGGGTACCTTTACAACAAGTGGATGGTCGTTACGATTCGGATAGCAAGATCGGTATAATCCTTTCTCGTCAAGATCAAGCAGCTGCTGCCTGTTCTAAGTACGTTTCACCGTCGAGAATGGGCTCAGCAAAAACATCCCTTGACGACACTGTGAGGCTTTCCCTTTGAATGCTGTAAAACTCCGCCGAATATTCAAGGGGGGTGACCGGCTCTAACAAGGCGGCCTGTTTCGAGAGAAAAAGACAAAAACTGTTCCGGAAGTCTGGAGATTTTGACATAGTTCTTGGATACTGCAGAAAAAAAGAGCGAAATTTGACAAGTACTTGACAATTTTTATTGTATTTAACTTGTGAACATGCGGTTGGGAATCCTTCTGCGATAGGGGCCAGACTGCTAACATCAGTCTTGACTTCGCGAACGGGACTTTGACCGCGATGCCCAACGAGTTTGCTGGAAATTCGAAAAGTATCTGATGAATATCTCGGCCGAGACGAAACGCTGCGTCATAGCAGCCACGAAATTTAAATTCTTCACAAGCACTTGACAATTTTTGCGAGATTGTCACCGAAAAACTTCCGAATTTCCGGTAGGACTCAACGTTAGACATGGTGTTACTCAAACAACGTTTGTTAGAGTTGTCATCCCCCCGTGAATATATTCAGTGAAATATTGGATTGTTTTGAAGGATCAAAAGTTGGGGTGGAAGGGGTGGGGGGAGGAAGATGGAAATTAAGGAAATTAGAAAATATCGGATTTAAAGGTGGTTGAAAATTAAAATTTTAAGTGAATAATTAGTGGACAAAGGCTAATTATGTGTACATCCTTTCTACCCTTCTTTCCGTTCATTCCTAATTCACCCAGTTTCCCACAAATTCATCCAGAATGCCCTCTTCAGCTACGATCATAACAGGGACGATCCATTTCCATCGCATAATAAACAATATTTCTTAGAAATCTTGATACAAAAGATTAACCAATAAGATTTCGCCAAGTGCAATTGAGTCTGTTTCATGCTGTGCCGAACGAATAACAGCCTTCGTCAAGTAAGCTGCGCAACACATGGCCAGAAATCTCGGACATCACATTTCGTGCGACTTACATTCACGCTGTCGCGTAATGGCCTTAACCGCTGATTTCAGCGGTGACCTCCGGGCTCGTATTTTTAGGACAGATCGAGGGGTGAAATACAAATATGTTTATCGTGAAATGAACGCCGCTGGCTGAAGGTATTGCCAAAACGAGCAATGGCCGACAAAATCCACGAAAAATGCCATCGAACGATGCTTTTTGAGGGACATTTGAGGCATATTTGGCCGAGATATCGCTTGTTGAACTCCGAGCACGAACTTCCAGTTTACATGTATTGTACATCGCAGCTTTACTTTGCTTTTAGTATCGAAATGGAACGGGTTAGTTTTCTTGAATCTCCTCAAGAATCACGTTGTTTTTAATACCAAATATGCAGGATTTGCGTGCGAGAATACGGAGCTAAGAGCGGGACTTTGTTGTCTTCTTCTTCATGGGACGAACGTGGATCTGCGTGACATGTCGACCTTTCCGTGATCTTATTTCATTTTGTACGGTTTTTAGCAGCCGAAAAGCAAGGTACGTTTACAAGCTGAAGATCAGTTTTTTCATTTTTTAAATAGCGATTTAACTGTATTGTATGACTCGATTTTGGCAAATTACATAGCGACTTTAGATTTCTAATTATTTGCTATCAAATATGCTATCTTCGCTTCTTTTTTCACGGATTTACAAGGGTTTGACTGGATCCGAAGTTGCAAATTGACATCGTTCCGAAAGCAAGGTATGGAATTCGTTTTTCCGGTAGATTTTTTAACCACAATATCGCTGAAATGTCTTGGAATAATGCTCGATTTTGGCAAATGGAAAAAAGGTATTAATTGTGCTTGTATTTTCTGTAACTCCGTCGCCTCTCATATAAGGTAAAGACTTGTTTCCATATCTCAAAGTGCCCTTGGACGTGAGGTGACTGGGAATGACATTTAATCACTTGAATATAATTAGCGCCGAACTGCCGACGATTTACGACTCCCAACGTTTCGTGTTCTTGCTGTGCACGAATTTTATGTCTATTTCGTGTGTGTTTTGAGTCAAGCGTAAATATCTGGTTTAGTAAACATCACATCCAGCATATTCCTGTCGCTTTAGCTTTATTTTCGCCGATATCAAAAACAGAAACCTTGAAGGGCGGTTTCAGCTATGGAAATGAGTCGCTGCACGACAGGTTTGCTTTGTTTCCATAGCTCAAACCGCCCTTGTGCCATTCCAAAATCGGTTTCCGGTTCCGGTTGTAGAAAAATATTTCGCGCTCTTTTTCAAATTCACCAGCTTTTATAGTGGATTATATTTGGACAATGGCAGGCGATGCAGATATTGCATCTCATTTATCGGTAATTTGCGATGTACGTTTATCCAGCAAGTCCGGCTACGTTTACCAATCTTACAAGATCGACGAAATTGTCAAAGAATGGGAGTTGTGTACAAACTCATCATTCACTCTTTGGGTGGTGGATGACAACTTTGGGAGTATCGGTAAGTCTGACGGTCCAAATAAGCCAAATTCTGTGTTATTTTCCCATCTATTTTCTATAAAAGGGGACCAACTTCATCCTCAGTTGGTCTAGTTCTATAAAGGAACCGCGAAAAGGAACAGCACAACACATCTCCAATCAATCTGTTATATTAAAAGTTTCTTTCAGCAAAAGAATGCATGTATATTTTAAGATGAATTGCTATTTTTTAGATTACAATGGAAGCTCCCACCCCTGCATGTTCTTCCCCTTCAAATAAACCGCCCAACAATGAGGCCTGAAATTCCATAAGCCCCCTGTGGGCTTAACAGACCCTGTACGGTATATGTTTCAACACATTCTCTAATATGATGTTAACAACAATGGCTTAGAATTCACATCATGAGTGATAAGAATTATACCCAGTGACAAAATCACTTGTTGGCAGACACTAAATTATAGTTCTGTTTAAGACCCATCAACTACAACACACAAAGTCATGTGGGAGGACCAAAGATTGAAATTTGATGGCATACCATATTTTGTTTTGGGGTAAAAAATCTTTGACTGTCGAAATGGAAAAGACAGGAAGAAAGCTTGGAAACAAAAGAGAAAAGAAATGAAACTGCAGGTATGGTTTACTCAGTAATCATTAATCATGATAAAATTGCCCAAAAAATGTTTCAATTTTTCTTTGGGGGAGGGGGGATGGGGGTGATACACAACACCCATCTTCATTTAAACAGAAATAAAACAAGAAATAATCATTGACAAATGAATAGTATGTGAATAATTTATTCAAGTGTCAGTTGTTCTTGTTCCAATTCATATGTCATTGGTTGCAAGTTGTACTTGTGCAAGGAACACTAAAATCCAAAAAAGAATAATTAAAAATAATTAAAAAGAGTTATTTTTTGTTACTGAGAGTAAACAAGTTGAAAAAGACAAGAACTGGTGTTAACATATCAATACATCTCCTCAAGTAGAAAATTCATAGTACAGTGGAAGTCCTCAAAGTGCTACTTTCGAAATTGCTTCATTCTATAGAGGGTTTGGTATGTCAAAGTTCTTTTCTATACCTTTTCAAAGGTCTGGTTGGAGAATATAGTTCATTATATACAGAGGTTTGCAAAAGAGAGTCCCTGATGTACAGTATAAACTGAGTAATAATAATGCACCCATACCCCCCTCCCCCTACTCCTCCAAAAAGAACCCTTTGTAGTAAAAAACATAAATTAGCTGCAAATAGCTTTTAAAAAATCATAACTACAAACTTTTGTGTCTTTTCTTTTCTTTTGCCTCTCTTTTTGCTCCGAAAAGGATGGAGACCACCATTATACCAACCGCACAAAGAAAATGGTACAGGATACCAAAAAAATGGGCTGCCCTGCACAAGTAATTGTTAGAGAGATCATGAAATTTCCACAATTTCAGGTAGCCGCTTTATACATGTGTAGTCAGTAACAATTTGGGAAGAGATATGTAATGTTTAAAAAACGATTGCTCAGTTAGTCACGGATATGTAATGGATTTGAATTCAGTGGTTGAGTTGACTATCAACAGCCGCATATATAGCACACTTGCAAATTAGTTGCCTTGTAGGGATCTCAACGTTTCTAACAGGAGTTTAAACCTGTCAAGTTAACAGCCAAGTTGATTTTACGTTTACTATTTTTGCATCTACCAGATAAGCACTGATTCTCCCAAAAGGAGAAGAAAAGCATCTGCGAGACTTAGGGAGTACTTTCTAGAGCACAAAGACTTCACTGGAGAGCGGCGGTTTTACATAGAGCTACCAGAGGCCAAGGATCACAAGTTTCACATTACTGGAGAGGTACCATTTTAAAATAAAGTGTTAAATTATAGCTCTACAGATTTGCTGATGTTGTAAGATGGATCCCCAAAAAGAGCATTATGTTGCTTATCTGACTAAGAAATCATTATCTCCAGCCCCCTGGCGCATGCAGTGTAAGCTAGAATGGTGTCTTTCCCAATTATTTGACTGCTTATCAAAAAAGAAAGAAATCCAAAGCCAAAATGTTATTCTATCACAGGCTGGTGGTATTCATCAGGCAGTTGACATGAGAATTGTGGCTAGAATACATGACTTGGTTAACAGAGGTGTAACTAGTGTGGAAGAAATGAGTAGACATTTGAGAGAGTATGTCAGGAGTGAGCTGTTTCCAGGAAGAGAAATGCCACCTTCAACAAGCAGGCAGTATTTTCCAACAAAGAAAGATCTCTATAATCACATGTACCGGGCTACGGTGAAAAGCAGATTTTCCAACTGTGATCAAACCAATGCTGAAGCTAAAATAAAAGAGTGGCAAGGACAGAATCCGAGTGACAAATACTTCTTTCGCAAATACAGTGACATTTGCGAAGAGGCTTCTGAGAAGGACTCTGTTGAAGAAGATAATGATGCAGAGGAAATCAAGCTTACATCTCCCCTCTCATGCCAGAAATTCCTCCTTGTCCATCAAACACCATGGCAAAGACGGTTATTGTGCAAATATGGTAATGACATTTGTCTTCTGGATGCCACGTATAAGACAACCAGGTATTCCCTACCACTTTTCTTCCTGGCAGTAAAGACAAATGTCGATTACCAGGTCGTGGCCACATTTGTGATACAAGATGAAGGAACTGAAACCATCAAGGAAGCCCTGGACATCATAAAAGAGTGGAACCCAGACTGGCAACCTGCATATTTCATGACTGATTTCAGTGAAGAGGAAATCCATGCTGTTGAGGAGACATTTCCAGGTACCAATTAAAAATGCTGGCAAGTTGAAATCCTAAATTCACTAGTAATATCATTGCTAAATTGACATGAACTGACTGCAAACAACAATGAAACCTCGTGAACACAATATTGAGAGATCTGTAGCACATTTTGTATCTATACTATTTGTCTAATTTAAGAAGTAAATTATTTCTTTGAACAAGTTCACACAATAATGTTACATTCAGTATACAGTGCCATCTTTGG
>OX419338.1:32518381-32523381 GCA_948470475.1 Galaxea fascicularis
TTTGCGGAATGTCGGCTGATGTTATGATTTTAACCAAATCGGCCAACAGTCTCTTCGGCTAAGGAGCCGATGACATATTCACTTCTTCATTGCGACTGGACGTTTGATTTGATTTGATTTGTATAGTTTTGTGTTGATGAAACAATTATACGAGCACTCATCTAGGGTTAACTCGATGTCTTTCTTCGAGGTGTAACAGTGTATAAATAAAGTTATTTCATTTGAATAGATTTGATGGATTTCATTTGTTAAGGGAGGTGGGAAGAGGTGGGGGAGGGGGGGGGAGATGGGGGAGGAGGAGGTAAGTCGAATCCAGTTTTCGGCATCAATGCAGTGCACATTTTACCAAGGCAAGCAGATTTTATTCCATGCGCGCGTACCAGTAATCATAGCTCTTATGCAGAACAGGGTGAGTTGTTTTAACATGATCACTTGCAGGTGCTATCAAAGAGAGAAAAAAAAAAAAATGGGTAAAGCATACGTGAAGTAGGTGGGGAAGCCGCTGCCCAGTAAGTCTAGCCTCGTACGACGACTCAGGGTTTCTATTTATTTAACTTCGCCAGGCTGGCAGGGACATCGCAACAGCAAGCGCCAATTACTGTGGGCCCGAGACACAGGTCAGCACCAGGGGTGGTCACAGCCAGGGTTCGTTACGAACCTAGTGGTTCTTTAACGTCCCACAAAATTAATTGTGGAGAGTTGTGAGACGGGACTTCCGGTTTATCGTCCTTATCCGAGAAGACCAGAAAGTCTAACCATTTGCAGATGTCATTGCAAGGGAAGCACTTTCTGCTCAGTTATTTAAAGACCCTGAGTGCTGATCCGGCCGGGGTTTGAACCCACGACCTCCCGCACGTTAGTCCGGAACTCTACCAACTGAGCTAACCGGTTTCTATTCTGCATAATGAAGTCGAAAATAATTTTTAAAAAAAACATCAAAAGGAAAAAGAAGATATAGTTGAACCTCTCCATAACGGCCTTCTTGGGGACCGTAGTTAAAAATATTTAGTTTCTCTGTTTCATGTTTTTGTTCGCTTTTATGGCCTTGACGTCGACCCTGCACAAAACCCGCTGCCAAAACACACTTTTTTCGGCAGGATAACCAATCAAAAGTTTCGACTAATTTCTTCGCAACGAACTTGCGAAGCAAAAGCAAAAGATTGTGCAGGGTCAGGGTCGATTCAACATCTATTGCGACTGCACTGTTCTTACTTTTGAAATTTCCAGGGCGGTTTTATAACCTGTCCCTCGACTAACTATGTGGGGACAGAGGAAAGTGGCCTTTGTAGAGAGGTGACCGTTATGAGGTAGCGGTGTAACGTGACACCTGTTGTTTTTGCTTTTTGTTGTATATAACAAGTACGTAACACAATTCAACATAAAACACAAACCAAAAATTAATAGGCCATATTCGTATTCTCGGTATTGAACTGGATCTAACATGAAGTGGAGGCTCTTGCGGGGGAATCTTTTCATATGATAATGTTTCCCCCGCAAGAGCCTCCACTTCATGCTAGATCCAGTTCAATACCGAGAATACGAATATCGCCTATTCTCAGAAGAAAAAATATCAACAAAGCTGAAATTAAGTACATCAGTTTCATTGCATCAGCTTCGTCTTCCGCAACAGTGACATCTTCGTTACTTTTATCAGTTACCTCGAGTAGTTCATTTCGTGACTTCCTTCCTCCAGCCAGATTGACCTTTTTCATTAAAAATGGGGGTTTTAGACACTGTTTTAGTTTCAGGTATAGCGGAGCGGTGTTAATGCTATGGAACAGTTTCCCCGACTCATTTGCGGCAGGCAGGATCTCTAGA
Source organism: Galaxea fascicularis (assembly GCA_948470475.1). NCBI lineage: Eukaryota > Metazoa > Cnidaria > Anthozoa > Scleractinia > Euphylliidae > Galaxea > Galaxea fascicularis. The sequence goes on from OX419338.1 coordinate 32,520,200, forward strand.
ATCTTTTCACGCTGGCTGCAGCGGTTTCTTTCAATGTATGAATTGCTTAATCAAACGCGGCTCTCATATAAAGCAGTTTACTTAATTTATTGTAGTTTTAGATAGTTTAAATTGTGAATTTTTGTATAGTGTATTATAACTAAGGATATACCAAATGTACATAACTGATGAGAAAACCTTGTATAAACAAACTTATTTGATTTGATTTGTGTTTAAATCTACAACCCCCACTCGTCACCGTAGGCCCTTGCCATAACCCAACTGTTCCGGCTGGCCCCAATATATGTTGAAAGTAATGATTAGAAAAAGACAGCCCCCTTTCCCGAGTATGACTACTTTTTTCATCAACCCTATCTTGCTTTCTCAATTTTCTTATGACCCCCTCGTTTCTTGCCAGCCTTCCCCCCAGGCACTGAACAAATGAACACGTCATAACTCATATTCTCATCGCGTTACCCCATACAAGGTATCCAACAATATGACCCGTCCCTACTTTGTTGAATGAAATTATCATTGCTAAAACGATGACACGTAATTATCTTCTTACCAAGAACTTACTTAGTACAAAATTGAGGAAACTGAAATAATTTCAGAATAGTAAAAAAAGGATGATCTCGTCGGCTTTTTTAAATAATCTCACGTTTTCGTTGGTATATATTGCCGTCACTGTTGCTAAGTTTCCTATTAAATCTACTGAAAAAATTACCGCTCACTACTCTGGATCCAAAAGGGGCTTTTTTCGGAGTGATGAGCGAGCGGCGAAGCCGCGATGCGAAGCCACGACGCCCGTCGTGGCGATATCTCACCGTATCCGACCTCGTCCCCAGGGTCCTCTCGAGATCTCACGTACTGTATTATATCTCAATTCTTCAGTCCAAAAGAAAATGGCATCCAAGGTAACCACTCACCGCCACTGTCACAGATTATATATTCTTTACTACATACAGTACAAATATGTGGCTGAACTTTGCTTCAGTTAAGTTCTTATTTCTCTTTCTCTACCACATTATAAGCCCTAAAAATATGGTCAACGACATTATCTTCCTCACGAAGATTACCGGGGGAGTGACAACTTTAACAAACTTTGCGTGAACAACACTGTGTGTAACTTTGAGTTCTCCCGGAAATTCGGAAGATCCTTCCTATTTTTTTGGGTGACAATCTCGAAGAAATGTCAAACTTCGCTTTTTTTCTGCAATACCCCGGAACTATGTCATATTTCCCGGAAGAAGTCCCGAGTCTCCCGATTTCCAGCAAAGTCTCCAGATTCCCAGAAGAATTTTTTTCCACCCGAAACAGGTCTTGTTAGAGTTGTCAGCCCCCGTGAGATTATTGCACATAACATTATTTATTTTATTGCCAAAGTTAAGTGTCCTTATTTGGCGTCTTGTAACCTCATTTTGGTCTGAAGACACTGTGGAACCATTACAAACGTGATGGGGGAGGGGGCGAGGGGAGAATTTTAGTTTGCATAATTTGTTTTTTCGCCCATTGCTTGTGCAGGATTTGTTTTGCAGGTGCATTACCTTTCTTTGCTTGTTTGTTTGTTTGTTTGTTGTTTTTGCGTTCTTCATTGCACGATTTTTTTCTTGTCCTTTTACCTCGCACATATTTTTTGGCTGTCCCCCGCTCCCCACCCCCTGGTCACCTTTCTAATGATCCCCATATTTTGTATAATTTATTCAGCTTTATTTAGTTATGGGTGAAAGTACAATCATGGATATTTTTGCACAATATTTACAGCCTTAGAATTGGGGTTCTATATAAACCATCCCATGAGCAAAGCAGTCTTAAAATCGTTTCCACAGCAGTGAATTACCGAAGAATATCGAAATCAAGTTGAAATGTGATCTTAAATTCTCAACATTACTGACTGAAACTTCGTCATAGTTTACGATATAGCTGAAGAGAAAGATACATAAGGTACCCAAGGAGAGGTAGATACAGGAAACAATAGGCAGCGATTTTGAGCCAGATGTTCTTCTTCTTTCCCAACTTCTCTGTCGTCCATCGCACGTACCATTTTTCAATCCAGTCATTTTTGTATCCTTCCTCCGTCTTATATCTGCTTAGAAGTGTGCCCACAATTGGTGGCACTTGAGCATACAGTATGGGGATTAGCTAGGCGAGAGCATATTTCGTACTTGTTGAAGGAAAAGGGTTTTTAGGACCTTCTTAAGCTTGAATTCCCAGCCATCCATTTTCCGCTCCAGCATACGAACTAAGCACTACTGTTTTTTTCTTTTTGACAACATTGCCTTTGAAGCCGAGTTGTCGGGTATCAAAGCTGGAACTCAGCGTGAGCCAGAGCGCACCGACCACTACATCTGCATCTCGCGTAGCTCCATGACGTCAACTGTGGTGTCACGGCAGGTCATTTTCTTCAGGATGTACAAGAAGCCGCGCCTGTATCCGGAGCTCTGGATGGCGTAAATTAAGGGGTTCACAGAACAATTTAGGAGTGTGAGATATGGGGCCCAATACAGGAGATGACGAACATTTCCGACCTTGCTATAATTTAGGATGATGGAAAGCCCGTACGGGATAAAAGCGGCAAAAAACACTACCGTCAGTAATATGAGCACTCTGACTAATCTTTGCTTCTCTCTCGTTTCCTCTTGAGTAGCGCCCCGTTCACCGTTGTTGTTACAGATGGTTTTTTTGACGTGTATGCCGTAGATGATCTGTGAGTAGCAAAATGCGATTATCGTGAACGGAATAATGGTAAGAATCGCCATCAAACAGTAAATGTAGACGAGCATTCTCTCCTTCGCCTCGCCGAAACTGCAGCCTTGTTTGTTGGGGTAAATGTCAATTGCCGCAAACAGTGGCGTCGCAAGCGCCAAGGAAGTCACCCAGATGCCGACAATGACGTAGGCGATCTTGTCAGTCGTGAGCCTGCGAGATGATGTCAGTGGTTTCATTAGTGCCCGATACCTTTCCACTGCCAGCAGGGTAAGCGTGAGCACTGTCACCAGAAGCGTTACTATGGTGATGTTGTTGTTGTAGATAAACTTACAGAGGAAACTCTCAAGTTCCGGGGAATAGGGTTGGCGGTGCCTTAACACCACGACGTGGATAATTGTGAACAAATGCGTTGTGTTGTCTGCGGCAGCAACGTTGACTAACAGATAGTTGGTAGTTGATCTCATTGCACGTATGACCTTTACGACTGCAATGAC
>OX419338.1:32528381-32608381 GCA_948470475.1 Galaxea fascicularis
TTTCAGCATGTTTCTTTCGACTAAGACTAAGCCTATTAACATATCTCTTCTTGAAGTCTTATTAAATAACTGGCTGGTGTTTTTTAAACTGATCATGAAGTAACTAATACAAAAGAAAGCACAGGACTTAAATCATGTCATTTTCTGTAAATTAGCCTGAGCGTGACAATCAAACATGATCGAGCAACAAAGGGTTTTCCACTTTCACTTTCCCGATCAGTAAGTACGTACCGCCATTCGTTAGGGTCTCTATGATTCTGTAATCACTATGTATAAATGCATTTGCACCATGATAACCTGGTAAAATGAGAAAGTGTATAAAATTGAAGGCATAAAAAAAATCAATTGTCTCCGTTTCTCCGTCTAAGAGGCCTATAACATTTTAATCGAAGGTACATGAATATTAACCTTAGATAGGAAAAGAAAGACTCAAAAAAGTACGTTCTTGTTTGAAAGATTATTAAAGCAATGATAATTTCATTCGGCAAAATAGAAACCGGAAGTAAACAGAAAATTATATTAGATCCTGTGAAGTCGAGCGGAATATCGCCTCATGATGACGCTTAATTAGCCGACGAGGCTGTTGGCCGAGTTCGTTAAAATAATAAAATCGGGGGACATTTCACAAAAGGATTAATAATACACAAGTAAAGATTCAAATCAACCAGTTGTCTCAAAGCTCTCCGAAACAACGGAGACTTGGTGCTTGTATGAGAGTCCCTTGTTAATGTGGCGAATTTGCAATTGCGTCACATTCGCTTGTCGGTGTGACTGAAATGTATTCTCATGTTCTGTTCGCTGGAAAAATGTGTGATGAGTGAAAACAGTTTGTTGGAGAGTTCTTCGTTTGTGTTTTACTCGTCGAAGTCTTGGCCCCTTGGCGGCGCTAAATAGTTAATTAACATTTCCGCTTGCATTTTCTCTGCACCACTGCAACCCATTTGCTAGAAGATCGTATCAATATTTAAGCCTCTAAAATATATCACACAAAGGCTAACCTCATTGATGACTGGCTCATTCTTCGAGTTTCTTCAATTTTTTTTTGTTTATTATTGTTGACATGAAGTGAACGTTTGTTTTACTTCATTAGGGCAAACAAGAGGGCTATGATGACGGGGGCGATCCCAGCTATTCAGCCTTGTCGCCATCAGTGAGACTTTGAGCTTGCTTCAGACCAACTTCCTGTAAGTAATAATTGCAGTAATCTTGGCAGTTGTTACAAAACTTAAAGTAGCTGCCAAACTTTTTCATCACCGCCACTGCTTTCACAATCAAATCCTCACCCTTGGCTTTAATTGTACCGTGGAACTCCAGCTTAGACTTGCTGGATTTGGGCAACTCTTGCGTCACAGGGTAAATATGTTTTGTTTCATTGATGGTAATGAAACCAAGCTCTACGGTTACGAAATGTTCGTCATCTGTCGTGAGCACAATCGATTTATGCGCTCCGAATCCACTTCCCGGAATTGAGTAAACTTGTGGTCGAGGTTGACGTCGATTCTTGGCGGTAATGCTTTCTTGTCAAGTTCAAGTAGCTGCTGCCTGTATTCCTCTAAATCAGTACTCTTTATCGTCGAGCATGGGCTCAGCAAAAACATTGTTTGACGACATTATGGGGCTTGAATGCTGTATAACTCCGCCGAATGTTCAGTGAAGAGCCCTCGTTACACGGCTTACTTAATTGAGCTGTTATTCGGTACGCAAACTACACTTAGCGAAATCCTATTGGCTAATCTCATCTATCAAGACTTCTAAGAAATATTGTTTGAATTTTCCCTTTTTTCTCGGAAAGTTATGATCTCTTGTCACAGGGGAGGCGATTTGTTTATGTTGCACACGACTATACGAACCATCATCAAGATTAACGAGGCATTATTGTATATTGAATCACAAACTATGATTTCAGGAACTTGTGAGGCTATTTTTTTGGCTCCACATCGCACTTCTTGTCTTTCGCGCAAAAAACTATCTAACCGTTCTTGCCATAGCCTTTTTTCCAGTGTCTGCCGGTATACCCGCAACAATTTAGGTTTTCCAAAGGTACATTAAATATTAAATGCTTCACTTTAGTATGACTTTTCATTCAAACCTTTGAATACCCATCATGCACTTCAGAGAGAGACACTGTCTATTGAAGAAATGTCTCTGCAGATTTTCTTCTCTTATATCTTAATCAAAATTTTCAAACAAAAGTTTTAATCCAATCATCCAACCAGCTGATAGCCACTGAATATGATCTGACTGATATTCAATCAAATTTTAGTCAGTAATGGCACAATTACAACGTTAACTGAATGGAGTAAGGCCGTTAAACAATTATAAAGCTTTAAAAATACACGATTGGCTTAGGCTTCATTGGAGGAAGAGTAAGTAAAATATAACTTTAAAATAAGTATTTGTAGTTTAAAATATTTTACAATCATTAATTACAAAAACTTTCTTTACGTCATGCGCAGTGCGACTATAGTCACTTAACAAGGCACCATCAGTGGCATCACAGCATGTAGGCCTGAAAGAAGCATGGCAACGACAGAGTTCCTTATAGGGGTACCTTTACAACAAGTGGATGGTCGTTACGATTCGGATAGCAAGATCGGTATAATCCTTTCTCGTCAAGATCAAGTAGATGCCACCTGTTCTAAGTACGTTTCACCGTCGAGAATGCGCTCAGCAAAAACATCCTTTGCCGACACTGTGAGGCTTTCCCTTTGAATGCTGTAAAACTCCACCGAATATTCAAGGGGGGTGACCGGCTCTAACAAGGCGGAAATCTGGAGATTTTGACATAGTTCTTGGATACTGCCGAAAAAAAGAGCGAAAATTGACATTTTAACAAGATTGTCACCGAAAAACTCGGGAGGATTTTCCGAATTTCTGGGAGGACTCAACGTCACACATGGTGTTGCTCAAACAATGTTTGTTAGAGTTGTCATCTCCCCGTGATTATACTCAGTGAAATATTGGATTGTTTTGAAGGATCAAAAGTTGGTGTGGAAGGGGGAAGGGGAAGTTGAAAATTAAAGAATATTAGAAAATATCGGATTTAAACATGGTTGAAAATTAAAATTTTAAGTGAATGATTAGTGGACAAAGGCTAATTATGTGTACATCCTTTTCTACCCTTCTTTCTTTCATTCCTAATTCACCCAGTTTCCCACAAATTCATCCAGAATGCCCCCTTCAGCTGCGATCATGACAGGGACGATCCGTTTCCACCGCATAATAAACAATATTTCTTAGAAATCTTGATAAAATAGATTAACCAATAAGATTTCGCCAAGTGCAATTTGATTCTGTTTCATGCTGTGCCGAACGGTTCCGTCTTTTTCGGCGACAACCCACACATAGATCAAAAGGTCATTCATTCTTTGTGAATGTCTCACTTTTCCTGTAACAACGTGCTTTCCAGCGACAACACAGCCTTGAATGCCTGAGAAAAATCCTGAAACCACAAAGTTGTAGGCTTCCAAACTCTTGTATGCTTTGAACTGCTCTTTCGTGTAGAAACTCGTTCCCAAAACCAAGTATCTAAGCAAATCCATCGCTTCGATAGGTGGAAGGCACTCCGTGTCAAACTGTTGATCGGGAATGGTGACCAGATCGACTCCAATTTCGGCGATTTTTTCAACGTATCTTCGTTTTACGTTGTCGTCAAGTTTAGCACAATATGACTCCGACAATATTGGGATCTTACTACAAAGCTCGTCAAGCGATGGCATATATGCATAATAAACACATGTAAATTTTACCCGCGGTGGAACCCCAACATGGTGGATACCCAAATATGGAAAATACAGTGCAAGCCAAGAATAACAGCCTGCGTCGTGTAAGCTGCGCAACAAAGGGTTTTCAGCGAACATTCAGCGGAGTTTTACAGCATATTCAAAGCCTCACAATGTCGTTAAGCGATATTTTTGCTGAGCCCATGCTCGACGATGAAGAGTATTTAGAAGAATACAGGCAGCAGCTGCTTGATCTTGACAAGAAAGGATTACTTCCGAGACTTGACGTCAACCTCAACTATAAAGTTTACTCAATTCGGGGAAGTGAATTCGGAGCGCATAAATCGATTGTGCTCACCACAGATGACGAGCATTTCGTAACCGTAGAGCTTGGTTTCATTACCGTAGATGGAAAGAAACATATTTATCCTGTCACAAGAGAGTTGTCCAAATCTAACAAGTCAAAGCTGGAGTACCACGGTACAGTTAAAGCCAAGGGTGAAGATTTGGTAGCAAAAGCAGTGGCGGTGATGAAAACGTTTGGCAATTACTTCAAGTTTTGCAAAAACTGCCAAGACTTCTGCAATTATTACTTACAGGAAATTGGCCTGAAGGAAGCTCGAAATCTTACTGATAGCGACAAGGCGACAATAGCTGGGATCGTCGCCGCCATCATAGCCTTCTTGTTTTTCCTAATGCGGAAGTAAAGGAAACGTTCACTACAAGTCTTAAGAAAGGCTAACCTCATTGATAAGTGGCTAATACTTCGAATTTCTTTTTAATTTTGATGTTCGTGAGTGCTGTGGTATATTTTAGTAGCTGAAAACGTGCTACGACACCTTGTAGCAAATGGATTGCAGTTCCATGGAGAAACTGAAAGCGGAAATGTTAGCAACAGGCTCTCATACAGACAAGTCTCCGTTGTTACGGAGAACTTTGAAAAGAACTGGTTAATTGTACTCTTTTCTTCTGTACTATTAATGTTTTTTTTTTCGGAATGTCGGCTGATGTTACGATTTTAACCAAATCGGCCAACAGTCTCTTCGGCTAAGGAGCCGATGACATATTCACTTCTTCATTGCGACTGGACGTTTGATTTGATTTGATTATCTTTTTGTGTTGATGAAACAATTATACGAGCACTCAGCAAGTGTGAACTCGATGTCCTTCCTCCGTGTGTAACAGTGTATAAATAAAGTTATTTCATTTGAATGGATTTGATTGGTTAAGGTTGATTTGTTAAGGGAGGTGGGAAGAGGTGGCGAGGGAAGGGGGGGGGGGGATGGAGGAAGAGGAGGTAAGTCGAATCCAGTTTTCGGCAATCATTATATGGTATGCGCGCTTACCAGTAACATAGCTCTTATACAGAACAGGGTGAGTTGTTTTGACATGATCACTTGCAGGTGCTATCAAAGAGAGAAAAAATGGGTAAAGCATACGTGAAGTAGGTGGGGAAGCCGCTGCCCAGTAAGTCTAGCCTCGTACGACGACTCAGGGTTTCTATTTATTTAACTTCGCCAAGCTGGCAGGGACACCGCAACAGCAAGCGCCAATTACTGCGGGCCCGAGACACAGGTCAGCACCAGGGGTGGTCACAGCCAGGGTTCGTTACGTCCCTAGTGGTTCTTTAACGTCCCACAGATTTAATTGTGGAGAGTTGCGAGACGGGACCTCCGATTTATCGTCCTTATCCGAGAAGACTAGAAAGTCTAACCATTTGCAGATGTCATTGCAAGGGAAGCACTTTCTCCTCAGTTATTTAAAGACCCTGAGTGCTGATCCGGCCGGGGTTTGAACCCACGACCTCCCGCACGTTAGTCCGGAACTCTACCAACTGAGTTAACCGGTTTCTATTCTGCATAATGAAGTCGAAAATAATTAAAAAAAAACCATCAAAAGGAAAAAGAAGATATAGTTGAACCTCTCCATAACGGCCTTCTTGGGGACCGTAGTTAATATATTAATATATATACTAAATTTTAGTTTCTCTGTTTCATGTTTTTGTTCGCTTTTATGGCCTTGACGTCGACCCTGCGCAAAACCTGCCAAAACACACTTTTTTCGGCAGGATAACCAATCAAAAGTTTCGACTAATTTCTTCGCAACGAACTTGCGAAGCAAAAACAAAAAATTGTGCAGGGTCACGGTCGATTCAACATCTATTGCGACTGCACTGTTCTTACTTTTGAAATTTCCAGGGCGGTCTCATAACCAGTCCCTCGACTAACTATGTGGGGACAGAGGAAAGTGGCCTTTGTAGAGAGGTGACCGTTGTTTTTTCTTTTTGTTGCATGTAACTACGTAACACAAATCAAAAATTAATTCTCAGAAGAAAAAATATTAACAAAGCTGAAATTAAGTACATCAGTTTCATTGCATCAGCTTCGTCTTCCGCAACAGTGACATCTTCGTTGCTTTTATCAGTTACCTCGAGTAGTTCATTTCGTGACTTCCTTCCTCCAGCCAGAATGACCTTTTTCATTATAAATGGGGGTTTTAGACACTGTTTTAGTTTCAGGTATAGCGGAGCGGTGTTAATGCTATGGAACAGTTTCCCCGACTCATTTGCGGCAGGCAGGATCTCTAGAATCTCTTCACGCTGGCTGCAGCGGTTTTCTTTCAATGCATGAATTGCTTAATCAAACGCGGCTCTCATATAAAGCAGTTTTCTTAATTTATTGTAGTTTTAGATAGTTTATATTGCGAATTTTTTAAAATTGAATTTATAAGTAGTTTTTAGATAGTTTAAATTGTGAATTTTTGTATAGTGTATTATAACTAAGGATATACCAAATGTACATAACTGATGAGAAAACCTTGTATAAACAAACTCATTTGATTTGATTTGTGTTTAAATCTACAACCCCCACTCGTCACCGTGGGCCCTTGCCATAACCCAACTGTTCCGGCTGGCCCCAATATATGTTGAAAGTAATGAATAGAAAAAGACAGCCCCCTTTCCCGAGTATGTACTTTTTTCAGCAACCCTATCTTGCTTTCTCAATTTTCTTATGACCCCCTCCTTTCTTGCCAGCCTTCCCCCCAGGCACTGAACAAATGAACACGTCATAACTCTATTCTCATCGCGTTACCCCATACAAGGTATCCAACAATATGACCCGTCCCTACTTTGTTGAATGAAATTATCATTGCTAAAACGATGACACGTAATTATCTTCTTACCAAGAACTTACTTAGTACAAAATTGAGGAAACTGAAATAATTTCAGAATAGTAAAAAAACGATGATCTCGTCGGCTTTTTTAAATAAGCTCACGTTTTCGTTGGTATATATTGCCGTCACTGTTGCTAAGTTTCCTATTAAATCTACTGAAAAAAATTACCGCTCACTACTCTGGATCCAAAAGGGGCTTTTTTCGGAGTGATGAGTGAGCGGCGAAGCCGCGATGCGAAGCCACGACGCCCGTCGTGGCGATATCTCACCGTATCCGACCTCGTCCCCAGGGTCCTCTCGAGATCTCACTGTATTATATCTCAATTCTTCAGTCCAAAAGAAAATGGCATCCAAGGTAACCACTCACCGCCACTGTCACAGATTATATATTCTTTACTACATACAGTACAAATATGTGGCTGAACTTTGCTTCAGTTAAGTTCTTATTTCTCTTTCTCTACCACATTATAAGCCCTAAAAATATGGTCAACGACATTATCTTCCTCACGAAGATTACCGGGGGAGTGACAACTTTAACAAACTTTGTGTGAACAACACTGTGTGTAACTTTAAGTTCTCCCGGAAATTCGGAAGATCCTTCCTATTTTTTTGGGTGACAATCTCGAAGAAATGTCAAACTTCGCTTTTTTTCTGCAATACCCCGGAACTATGTCATATTTCCCGGAAGAAGTCCCGAGTCTCCCGATTTCCAGAATAATTTTTTTCCACGCGAAACAGGTCTTGTTAGAGTTGTCAGCCCCCGTGAGATTATTGCACATAACATTTATTTTATTGCCAAAGTTAAGTGTCCTTATTTGGCGTCTTGTAACCTCATTTTGGTCTGAAGACACTGTGGAACCATTACAAACGTGATGGGGGAGGGGGCGGGGGGAGAATTTTAGTTTGCATAATTTGTTTTTTCGCCCATTGCTTGTGCAGGATTTGTTTTGCAGGTGCATTACCTTTCTTTGCTTGTTTGTTTGTTTGTTGTTTTTGCCTTCTTCATTGCACTTCATTGCATTCCTTTTACCTCGCACATATTTTTTGGCTGTTCCCCGCTCCCCACCCCCTCATCACCTTTCTAATGGTCCCCTTATTTTGTATAATTTATTCAGCTTTAGTTATGGGTGAAAGTACAATCATGGATATTTTTGCACAATTTTTACAGCGTTAGAATTGGGGTTCTATATAAACCGTCCAATTAGCAAACCAGGATTAAAATCGCTTCTACAGCAGTGAATTACCGAAGAATATCGAAATCAAGTTGCAATGTGATCTTAAATTCTCAACATTACTGACTGAAACTTCGTCATAGTTTACGATATAGCTGAAGAGAAAGATACATAAGCTACCCAAGGAGAGGTAGATACAGGAAACAATAGGCAGCGATTTTGAGCCAGATGTTCTTCTTCTTTCCCAACTTCTCTGTCGTCCATCGCACGTACCATTTTTCAATCCAGTCATTTTTGTATCCTTCCTCCGTCTTATATCTGCTTAGAAGTGTGCCCACAATTGTTGGCACTTGAGCATACAGTATGGGGATTAGCTAGGCGAGAGCATATTTCGTACTTGTTGAAGGAAAAGGGTTTTTAGGACCTTCTTAAGCTTGAATTCCCAGCCATCCATTTTCCGCACCAGCATACGAACTAAGCACTACTGTTTTTTTCTTTTTGACAACATTGCCTTTGAAGCCGAGTTGTCGGGTATCAAAGCTGGAACTCAGCGTGAGCCAGAGCGCACCGACCACTACATCTGCATCTCGCGTAGCTCCATGACGTCAACTGTGGTGTCACGGCAGGTTATTTTCTTCAGGATATACAAGAAGCCGCGCCTGTATCCGGAGCTCTGGATGGCGTAAATAAAGGGGTTCACAGAACAGTTTAGGAGTGTGAGATATTGCGCCCAATACCGGAGATGAAGAACATTTCCGACCTTGCTATATCTTAGGATCATCAAAAGCCCGTACGGGATAAAAGCGGCAAAAAACACTACCGTCAGTAATATGAGCACTCTGACTAATCTTTGCTTCTCTCTCATTTCCTCTTGAGTAGCGCCCCGTTCACCGTTGTTGTTACAGATGGTTTTTTTGACGTGCATGCCGTAGATGATCTGTGAGTAGCAAAATGCGATTATCGTGAACGGAATAATGGTAAGAATCGCCATCAAACAGCAAATGTAGACGAACATTCTTTCCCTCGCCTCGCCGAAACTGCAGCGGCCTTGTGTGTTGGGGCAAATGTCAACTGCGGCAAACATTGGCGTCACAAGCGCCAAGGAAGTCACCCAGATGCCGACGATGACGTAGGCGATCTTGTCAGTCGTGAGCCTGCGAGATGGTGTCAGTGGTTTCATTAGTGCCTGATACCTTTCCACTGCCAGCAGGGTAAGCGTGAGCACTGTCACCAGAAGCGTTACTATTGGGATGGTGTTGCTGATGATAAACTTACAGAGGAAACTCTCAAGTTCCGGGGAATAGGGTGGGCGGTGCCTGCGCACCACGACGTGGATAATTGTGAACAAATGCGTTGTGTTGTCTGCGGCAGCTACGTTGACCAATAGATAGTTGGTAGTTGATCTCATTGCGCGTATGACCTTTACGACTGCAATGACCAGCGAATTACCGATCAAGCCAATAAGGACAATTATACACACGATAACCAACTCATGGATTGTATCGTCTCCCTGATTTTTACCGGAGTTTGTCGAGTTGGTACTGTTGTTTGACTCGGAAGCCATTGTATTCGCTTTTTCTTTTGTTTTCACCTGGGTTCCACTGCTGATGGAATTACATGTGCTGTGTGAGGAATTTCAGTTGGAAGAAAAGAATAGCAAAAGCAATTAAAAACAGAATAGCAGACGTTTAACTTTGGAATCTAGAAACACTGCAAATGACAACGCATTTTTCTGGTCTAAGTAAGCTACAACTTTGAAAATGTGTGTTACATGGTGACATATTTTAACACGTTCTGGTATCATCGTTGCTTTTATGATGGTGTGTAGAAAAAAAAAAAAACACCATTTTTAGATCTACAATCGCGGCCTTAAAGTGTGCAGAAACACCTGCTTTGTCATTAGCAGTTTTAGGTCCTGCGTCACGCATTTAAAATAAGGTTCCCCTGTTGTCGCGCAAAAGTGAAGCAAGAATATTGTTTTGCTGTTGTCGCGCGATCCACATACATGCCGCACAGCCATCTGATGTACTGTTTAATGATAAATGAATTCTTTTTTTTAATTTTCCCGTTTTGTCCTCCTTGCAGATCGATAAAGCATATTGACGTTCTTCCCTTTTCGAGATTGTTTGCTAACTATGCTTCAAGGATCCATATATCATGAAATTTTAATATCCTAATGGTATATAATATGTTTTATAACTGCTACCATAATACATACCATGGTCTTAGGAAAAGCATATTGAAACCTCAGGGTGTCGGGTAAGAAATCTGAATGACTCGCACTATTTAAGTTAGTGTGACAGATGGGCCGTATTTCATATTGCACAAGTGCACAGTCAACTTAGAACCTATTTCCATGACTTGAAGAGTTATAATACTTGAACTCCTTGTCATCGTTTTGCTGAAATGCTTTCAGAGTTACAAGTGCGATAGTAATATAGGGATGCAGCTTTTTTTTTTTGATAAACCAAACACAAGGTAAACCCCAGGGCAAATCGTATTTTTCCACCACGACGGCGAAAATCCTCTTTCCAGCTTTAAAGCTTTAGGACCCGCTTTATGCTGCTTCAGCAAAACAAGGAAAAAACGTTTTAAAGACTTTTACCAACGCAAGCTTACAGACAAAATTGCCTTGCGCTTTTCAATAAGTGGCGTCAAATGAAATAAGGCATTTCTCTATACCAGCTTTCATTTCCACTGCCATACTGAAATAACGATTTTTTTCCCAATTACTTTTTTAGTTGTCGTTGATGTTTATCGATTCTGCAGGCTGTCCAAACTTCATCGCAGAAATCTAAAAAAAAATCTCATCTGAAAACGATTACAGGGAAAATAATGAAAAATTCTTTGTCTTGCCTTCAGTTTATTTCCAAAAAAAACCAGAAATCATTCCTTATCTCATTTGGCTGTCGCTTACCTAACGTAATATAACCAAAATATAATTTATAACAATACTTTTACCTTTCTCTTTGTCAATTATTATTTGTGTTCGCAGTTTCCTTGAACTTGGAGGCCTAAATTACACCAGACTTCAAATTCCAGTTGAAACTTATCATTGTCTCACCGGCCCTGGAGAATTACGCCGATTTGCTTTTTCCTGGAACCTGGAAAATATAAAGAATCGAGTCAAGAAATCTTAAAGCTCGCTCTATCCCACTGCGTAACAAATTTTGTGGAAATCTCTTACCAGCTTAGTTTTGTGAATTCTATACCCTGTCAACTTTAACAAATTGATTTTGATTCTGAAGTTGCCAGCTGTTTCTTGCTCTATTAACACGCCTATTGTCTACATTAATTGTACGGAAAATAGCTATTTGTGTCACCATAAATATGCCTTCCACCCTTTTGTCTCTGGCTGTCCTCAGTCATAAGGTAGCGAAAGTACGAACGTCTCTTGAGGGTTAATTTACGAACGAACCGACAGCTCCCTGACGGCTTTGTTTGAACAAATTGGCAAAAGGGTTCACATCCGGATAAAACGTGTACGACATTTAACTAGCAACAGAACCTAAAGGTATTGTTTGGTGGTTTCGTTTCGCATTTTTCATTACCATCCGCACAACAAAGAGCAACGCAACAAATTAAAATACTGCTTAATCGCGTAATTGCATAACCTATTAGGTTTCAATAATGCATATTTGCTCTGTACAATATGTTGTTTTGTTTAGATTTCGGCTATTAAAAAAAAATTGAATCATGCGCCCTTATTAGCACCCTCACTCACACCTCTCACAAGAATCTTAAATTCAGGAGGAGGTGGGCTCACCTAAAAAGAAGACGAACAAGAAGAAAGAAAAAGATATAACATCGTTTACCTTTCTCGGCCCGAGGAAGACCTTTAGATTTTTCCTGTATTTTTATTTATACGCACGTTGGCGGAACGGCCTGGTTTCCGCATGAGAAGAATGTTTTAGACGATTAATTTGTCAGTTGTGTGATTAGCCGTGCACTAGCCTTTCTTCCGACGGGTTTGGGAAATAAGAGCTTGATTTATCAAGTGATTCCAAACGTGCAGAAGATCATGACTGGAGACAAACGAAACGTTTGTAAAAGGCCCGTTTACACAGGCGATTTTTGTCACGCTCTGAGTTTCAACTTCAAAATCGCACGTGGAAACCAGGTGCGATTTTCAGTGCAATTTGTCGCCGCGATATCGCAGGGGTGTCGAACATGATGCAACTTTAGCGCGACAAAAATTGCATCGAGTTGCCGCGACAAAAATCACCTGTGTAAAACGGACGTTAAAGATTTGATAGCCGTAAGTTAAATCATCGGGAGAAATGGCTATTGTTCTCGCGACATCTAATTACAGCTTAAGAAAGCTCTAGATCTGTCATACTACGCGCCACGGGGGAGGGGGGTACTTGGGTCAATTTTTGCTGGGTATGTGCCGCTGGCCTCTCAGAACCCCTACCCCATTATAGTCTATTCTGTGGCCAATTATAGACCCCATCTTAGTCACTTTTGGGAAAATGTAATTTTCGCAATCCCAGCTTAGTCACTTTCTCTTTATGCCTCTACCTTAAGTAGGTCATCCTAAAATGAATTGACACGTTGAAAGCTAAGTCCCGAGCAAAAGAGAACAACCGCTTTCTAATCCAAAAGAAGATCCAAGTTGTATTAACTTCGATGGACGATAACAACGCAGAATAGCCGGAAAATAAATACCGTAGTACGGATGATTTGTTGGACTTTGTTCTGGACTTTGTTGGACTTTGTTCTTTGAGTTGTGATTTCACGAACGGAAGTCAATGCGAGCCAACTGTTAAATATTAAAACAACAGCACGAACCATTTTTTAACCGCGAATCTTCCTACTTTTAAATCCCTGCTTGTCAGACGTTTCTTATCCCAGAAATCCCGAAAATGCGCGACCCCATTCCAGTAACGCTACAAAAAATGTAACCCCATTATAGTCACTCCAATCGTGAAAATGCGACCCCATCCAGCGGCACATCCCCGTTAGCCTCTTATAAGGAAGTACCCCCCCCCCCCCCTTGGGACTACGCGTCATTATTCAAAGACGATCAGGAAGAACCTTATTGATTGGTTATCAAGAACGCATGCTAACCCCCATAGGGAATATCGCAGGGCTCATTATCTTAAAGTAGGCGGAGTATTTAAACAAAAGGTGGCAGACGCCATTGTTATTGTTTTATTTCTTAAAACCAGAATACTCGAGTTTACAAAGTTTTGCATAAAAAGGTGTTTGTTGGTTTCGTTAAACCTGACAGAATGCTATTCTTATTGCTGCATGAAGGAAAAGGAAAGGTTATGATTCACCACAAGGGATTCTGATATCAGACCATAAGTTTCAGGAAACCACAGGGCCTCTTTAATTCGTCTTATTCCTATGTGTCATGAAAAATGCTGTTAAGTACTGGCAAGATGCAGCTGCGAAACGATAATTTAAAACAAAATTAAAACTCATTTGGCAGGACTTACTGGAGTCTGTTGCCAACCTCGCTGAAACGTTTAATTTTCCCTTATGTCTGCAGCTGCCCACTGTAGCCTCTTTCATTTGCTCATACAATTCTGTCGCTGGCTCTTGGACCGTTTCATTTAAGTGATCAACTTTTTGACTCAGCCCATTTACTATGTCAAGTTTCGGCTTTCTTCTTATTCCTCCGCTTTCCATTTCTCTCTTCTTTAATTTTAGCCACGAAAGTTCTTGTTTTAGTATTCAGTAAAAGAGAGACCCGATCAAACGCAGACTCCTCAAGTTGATAGCCATTCGCACGAAGGTTGCTCTAAAGAACAGCAAATAGTTTCTTCAAGCTGCCATTCATGATCCTCCATTCCCATAAAACTTTCCCGTTACTTTGAACACAATAATTTGGATCGTTTCCGTTTACAAACGGTGCAACTACATGCACAAGTAAAGGTTGGACCAGGGAGTCTGTAAGCTCTGAAAAGAGCTCCTGGTCGAAGTCATTTACCCTTACATCAGACATTTTTGCAACAGAGTTGTTGATTACCGACCGCAAGCTGTGATTGCTAAGCGAATTTAAATTTTGCGCGCGACTGGTTTTTCTGCCTTGTTAGAAGTTTGTCGATTAGGCTGCTACAGATGACTGGTTTTCTTCAATAGCGTATTACTGCGTATTCTTTCTTCATGGCAACCATTGTTTTCGCAAAGACAATGGCCTGACTCTGAACTCGCGCCAAGTTTAAACCGTATAATTTCAAACGCAAAAGTCTACAACTTATTCTGCTCCAAATTTCGAGAAAAAGCTATGAACGTGTAGGTAAGACATGTGTATTAACTAATCTGCTCTATCATCTGAACATTTGTCCTTAGTTTGGCAGAAAATCGATGTGTAACTCTACCAAGGGTCTTTTTCCATACTGACGATACCGCAAAAAGCTCGATTCAAAGTTCAGGTTGACTACATTTGATGGGGTAGGCCGGCAATGAGCGAATTCTACTGAGTTGTGGATGGCTTTTGTATCCTTTGCAAGTTCGCTTGCGGAAGGACTCCAGTTGTCGGATAAGATCCGTGGTCTATATGACAGTTTGTGAGAAACAGTCATCAAGTCTTAATTTCTTCAAGAATCACCTAACATCTACCGTCAAATTTTCAATCGAATAAGAGCCACATTGAAACTGTAATCGACACACATGTATTGCTTGGAAGACGATTGCTAAATATTCCCGGATTGAGAGTAAAAATGTGAATAAATCTAGTATTGAATAAATGTTTTTAGTTTTTTAGCTTTTCAGATAAATGACCAAACGAGAAAAAAAAAAACAGAAAAAATAGATCTTTTCGTCGTTCCATCTCGAGGGAAATGGAAGAGAAAACCCCTTTTTTCAGCTGTAATTTTTTTATTTTATAAAATTAGCGGATCAGTCCGCCAAGCCGAGGTGATTTCAGTTGGAGTTGGGTAAAGCGACCAAATTAACTTATGTTTGTTGAAATAAAAGAGAATAGGTCGGAGAAGCCCTCAATGCCTCTCCGCCGAATACAACCATATGGAATGTGAAAACCACACAATTACGAATGATTTTGTGTGAAGCATGTCACAAGTATAGAACAAAGGAAATAATTCAAGTCTCCTTCCGCAGAATGTTCTGAAACCAATTCCACAAAGACATTTCGTTATGCTGCAGTGTATTTAGTAGTGTCACTCAGTACTTTTAGCTCTTGGGTTTTAAGGCTGGAAACTGACAAGGGACAGCGTACGGATTAGTAAATCTCCTTTACATGGATAAGTTATTTTATCACCGTGGCTAAGAATATTCATCTTGAGTTACTACTGATTTTCAGTACTAGACCTCGCATTATTCATTTCTGTCTAAATTTGCAAACTGACTGTGGTGAATGATGTATTTGGTAAATCGTTTGCAATACAGACAAAAATTCAGTAAGCATTTTCCCCTGTTTCGATTTTCTGTTTCCAAACATATCCAGTTTGGTTTTATTCGAAATGATAGTTTTTTCATGAATTTTCCGATTTGACACATTTTTGTCTTGTCATCTCTTTCATAACGAACTGGGAAAATAAATGATCGATTTAACCAAATCGCATCGATGAAACCCTCATACTGTGCGTGATGCAAGTATCGATCCAGTACGGTGATGCCAAGTGATTTATTTTCAGACATGAACAAATAAAATCATATTAATATACTGAGAAATGCAAAGATGTAAGTTTATAGATGCGATAAAAACTTACCCTGTGTGGAACCAGCCGAGGTAATTAAAGAACAATATGCTGATTCTACTTCTTGATTGACTGATGTAGTTGGTAAACGGTCGAGCGAAGAGTATACGTTCACACAGTAAAGAAGTAATTTTTACCTCTTCAGTTGTGTCTCTTTGTCTTTCAATAAAAGCAATAGGCGCAAAACCCAGAGTCATGCAAAGTAACTAAGTACATCAGGAGAAATGGCTATTGCTCTCGCGACATTTACTTACAGCTTAAGAAAGCTCTAAATCTGTTATACTACGCGTCATTATTCAAAGACGATCAGGAAGAACCTAATTGATTGGTTACCAAGAACGCATGCTAACCCCCATAGGGAATATCGCAGGGCTCATTATCTTAAAGCAGGCGGAGCATTTAAACAAAAGGTGGCAGACGCCATTGTTATTGTTTTATTTCTTAAAACCAGAATACTCGAGTTTACAAAGTTTTGCATAAAAAAATGTTCGTTGGTTTCGTTAAACCTGACAGAATGCTATTCAAGGAAAAGGAAAGGTTATGGTTCATGAAACTCTCCGATCGCGCTACCTTCAGTTTCTTTCAGACTAAAAAAGATACAACAAAAAAATCGTCGTTTTCAGTTCGCGATCACTTGGTTTCTTGTTTTCACTTGTTTCCACAGGGCCTTTTTCGTCTTATTCCTACGTGTCATTAAAAATGCTGTAAGTACTGGCAAGATGCAACTGCAAAACGATAATTTAAAACAAAATTAGGACTCATCTGGCAGAACTTACTGGATTTGCAGCAGGTGTCTTTGTTGTTGTCTGTTGCTAACTTCGCTGAAACGTTTTCCCTTATGTCTGCAGCTGCTCCTTGTAGCCTCTTTCATTTGCTCATACAATTCTGTCATTTGTTCTTGGACCGTTTCGTTTAAGTGATCAACTTTTTGACTCAGCCCATTTACTATGTCGTAAGGCGAATGCGAAATTTCGGCGGGATAGATGGTCAGTTTTGTCCAAGTTTCGGCTTTCTTCTTATTCCTCCGCTTTCCATTTCTCTCTTCTTTAATTTTAGCCACGAAAGTTCTTGTTTTAGTATTCAGTAAAAGAGAGACCCGATCAAACGCAGACTCCTCAAGTTGATAGCCATTCGCACGAAGGTTGCTCTGAAGAACAGCGAATAGTTTCTTCAAGCTGCCATCCATGATCCTCCATTCCCATAAAACTTTCCCGTTAATTTGAACACAATAATTTGGATCGTTTCCGTTTACAAACAATGCAACTACATGCACAAGTAAAGATTGGACCAGGGATTCTGTAAGCTCTGAAAAGAGCTCCTGGTCCAAGTCATTTACCCTTTACATCATACTATTCATACATCTTTGAAACAGTGCGGTTGATTACCGACAGCCGCAAGCTGTGATTGCAAAACGACTTTAAATTTCGGGCGCGACTGGTTTTTCTGCCTTGTTAGAAGTTTGTCGATTAGGCTGCTACAGATGACTGGTTTTCATCAATAACGTGTTACTGCGTATTCTTTCTTCATGGCAACCATTGTTTTCGCAAAGACAATGGCTTGACTCTGAACTCGCGCCAAGTTTAAACCGTATAATTTCAAACGCAAAAGTCTACAACTTATTCTGCTCCAAATTTCGAGAAAAAGCTATTAACGTGTAGGTAAGACATGTGTATTAACTAATCTGCTCTATCATCTGAACAGTTGTCCTTAGTTTGGCAGAAAATCGATGTGTAACTCTACTAAGGGTCTTATTCCACACCGATACCGCAAAACAACTTAATCTCGTTTATTTCACTTAAAAATAGGCCACGATGATATATTAACCCTTTAAAGTATAAGAATCCGCTCTATCATGTTAAAGAATTTGCATTTTTACGTCCAAAAAGACGATTTTAGTCAGTGTATCGCCCCCTAAACATCCATTTTCTTTACTATTATGACGCTTTTATCGCGCATTCACACTTGAATAGTCCGCTGCCAGGCTGCAATGGCTCATTAAAATGCGTAAATGTCGCACCATTTCTCCCGATGATATCAGTTTCTAGCGTCACAAAGTTTATCATAGCTTTCACTATGGAGACAGAAGAAAGCGACGAAAGACAGCAAAGGTAACATCGCTATTGACAAAGTGCGTAGTGTATTTTACTGGGCGTGGTTGTCAGGTGGTTTAGTAAAAAGGAGGCGTTGGGTTCTTTTTCCCTCTCCTTATTCCCCTCTCCCTCTTTTATCCTCATGTTAACACAAGAACACTATATTTCACATAGACTAAATAAATAAATAAATAAATAAATAAATAACACAGCAACACGTAAAACAGGTTGCGGAACAATTAGAATTTCGAATCGTTTGTGCTGTTCTAACAATTTGAGCTATCCAAGTGATGTTCATACTTAAAATAACATCAAATACAACGGATAGCAATAACGATAGCAACTATGATAACCACCACAACCACAGTTAACGATGATCGCCTGGATGATTCCAATAACGATCACGGCCACCGTCACGGTTACGATTATGATCACGATTAAGATCACGAATATCATTACGATCCCGATCACAGAGGTTATCCCATTTACAGTCATAGTCACGGTCTGTAAGAACCACGATCACGATAAGGATCACGATTCCGATGGCAATCATGATTATAGATACAATAATCACGCTAAGGATAACGACCACGATCATCACGATCACGCTGATAACAGTCCCAATGATGATCACGATCACGGTCTGCACAATCACGATCGCATCACGATCATGATTTCGGTGAAAATCATCATTACCATTACGATCTCGATGGCAGTCACCACCAAGATCAGCATTACAATCCCAATCACGGTAACGGGCTTTTCCTGGAATCGACTGTGTGAAAAAATTTTGAACTAAAAAATGACCTTTATGTAAATGAGTCTATAACGTTCAATTAAAATATTGTTCTAACTGATGCATTCGTGAACTGTACGTCAACCGAAACTATTTGTAACGCTCCAGAAACCAGCAGTTTTACATCCGAGAACGGGGCCCGTGGAACAGTTTTATAACACGGTAGTCACTTCCGCCTCTTTAATTGAAGGGCCGAAGGGAACTGGCTCTAAAAATGGTTAAAGGAAAAGTCATAAATTAGGATTTTTTCCCGCGAGGTCCGCCAGCTGTAGCCGACCCCTTTTCTTTTTATTTTACTAATTAAAATTTACTATTTTTTCCCACAAAAAGGGGGGGGGGGGGCCCTCGCTTAGCTGATGAACTTCTCTAGCTTGGGGGAAGGCTAACTGAGGTTTATTTGGAGGCGCCTTTATGAGAGACGATCAAGGGTTATTAAAAATTCAAATATGCAACATTTCACGACGTTAAACAATAACGCATTCAGCGGCCTTTGATGTAGCTAATTGGTTTCTTCGGGGACAAAGGAGATTCCAACTAAAAAAAGAGCCCGGAAGCAAAAACTTGGACGCAAGATGTGGTTTATAAATCTTTAAGGCGAGTGCTTTGTATATTACCATAACGGAAAACCCATCGACTAGCGAACGTTCGGGCACACTTCCATTATTTGCAGTAAACTATCGTGCGTATGGGGGAATCGATTAAAAATATTGTTGTGTAATGGGGTTCGAGTGACCGTGAGAAAACACATAAAGTATACTGTAGAACTCAACGATTTAATTCAACATGTCGAACGAGCGAAAGCACACGGTAAAAGACCTTGAACTGAGCATGCGCTCACTTACATGAATATTCATGAGATATAACAAATATTTTTACATATCATCTCAACAGAATACCTAAGCAAGGTTTAGTCTTAATAAATTCAACGTAATTATAACCATCACCGCCTTAAATAGTCACTCAGAAACTGAGGCATTACAAATAAGGTAATATGATTGGTTGAAACGGGAAGGAATATAATGAATTTGCTTCGGTCTTTGTGTGGGCTCGATTTCCGCCGCTCTTTCGTGTCTGGTCTACCCTCCCCGAGAAGAGACGGCTGGACCCGTGAGCGGCAAACCATGTCTGTGACGTAAATTCATCATTAAAACATTTGTACATGTGCCGTTTTCGCCACCTCTTCTTTTAATTTTGGCCTTCCAACTTATTTTGTTTCACGCTATTGCTACGGAAGGGCATTATATGCTGTTTTCTACATAAGGGTTTTTAAAAAGAAAGTAGCGCAGAGCTGTTTGTCTATGGTGTGGCAAATGACATGTCAAAGGTCACGCATATGTACTTGACTGAATCCACCGTAATTTTCGCGTGCAAATGTCATGTACTACGCTTGGGCTGTCTGTGCTCATTGTGATTGCCGAAAACTTGATTTAGAATCGTTATCTTGCAAAAGCCCTACTAAAACTGAAGGGATTACCGTAGACCTGGCTTTTGAATGAATTGGTTCAATCACCCTGCCAGCCCATGATTCTCGGAGTTGAAACCCCGGGAACTTTCGCTGGTCCCGATTTTGCCCGCCAATTTCTCGACCCGCTCGGCGATTATCTGCCCCTCCGTCGCGACCGATGACTCGGCTACCGAGCGGACTGAGACGAAAGAACGTTTCAGCATGTTCCTTTCGACTAAGACAAAGCCTATTAACATATCTCTTCTTGAAGTCTTATTAAATAACTGGCTGGTGTTTTTTAAACTGATCATGAAGTAACTAATACCAAAGAAAGCACAGGACTTAGATCATGTCATTTTCTGTAAATTAGCCTGAGTTACAATCAAACATGATCGAGCAACAAAGGGTTTTCCACTTTCACTTTCCCAATCAGTAAGTACGTACCGCCATTCGTTAGGGTCTCTATGATTCTGTAATCACTATGTATAAATGCATTTGCGCCAAGATAACCTGGCAAAATGAGAAAGTGTATAAAATTGAAGGCATAAAAAGACTCAATCGTCTCCGTTTCTCCGTCTAAGAGCTTACTAAATAAGGCCTATAACATTTTAATCGAAGGTACATGAATATTAACCTTAGATAGGAAAAGAAAGACTCAAGAAGGTAAGTTTTTGTTTGAAAAGATTATTAAAGCAATGATAATTTCATTCGGCAAAATAGGAACCGGAAGTAAACAGAAAATTATATATTAGATCCTGTGAAGTCGAGCGGAATATCGCCTCAGGACACTTAGCCGACGAGGCCGTTGGCCGAGTTGGTTCGGGGGATATTTAGCAAAAGGATTAATAATATAGAAGTAAAGATTCAAATCAACCAGTTGTCTCAAATGTTGCAACCCATTTGCTACAAGATCGTATCAATATTTAAGCCTCTAAAATATATCACAACAATAATAAACAAAAAAACTTGAAGAAACTCGAAGAATGAGCCAGTCATCTATGATTTAGCCTTTGTGACATGAAGTGAACGTTTGTTTTACTTCATTAGGGCAAACAAGAAGGCTATGATGGCGGCGGCGGTCCCAGCTATTGTCGCCTTGTCGCCATCAGTGAGACTTTGAGCTTGCTTCAGACCAATTTCCTCCAAGTAATAATTGCAGTAATCTTGGCAGTTGTTGCAAAACTTAAAGTAGCTGCCAAACCTTTTCATCACCGCCACTGCTTTTACAACCAAATCTTCACCCTTGGCTTTAATTGTACCGTGGAACTCCAGCTTAGACTTGCTGGATTTGGGCAACTCTTGCGCCACAGGGTAAATATGTTTTGTTCCATTGATGGTAATGAAACCAAGCTCTACGGTTACGAAATGCTCGTCATCTGTCGTGAGCACAATCGATTTATGCGCTCCGAATCCACTTCCCCGAATTGAGTAAACTTTGTAGTTGAGGTTGACGTCAAGTCTCGGAAGTAATCCTTTCTTGTCAAGTTCAAGTAGCTGCTGCCTGTAGTCTTCTAAATACTCTTTATCGTCGAGCATGGGCCAGCAAAAACATTGTTTGACGACATTATGGGGCTTGAATGCTGTATAACTCCGCCAAATATTCAGTGAAGAGCCCTCGTTCACGGCTTACTTAATTGAGCTGTTATTCGGTACGCAAATTACACTTGGCGAAATCTTATTGGCTAATCTCATCTATCAAGACTTCTAAGAAATATTGTTTGAATGTTCCTTTTTTTCTCGGAAAGTTTTGATCTCTTGTCCGGCACAAAGGAGGCGATTTGTTTATGTTGCCTACGACTATACGAACCATTATCAAGATTAACGAGGCATTAATGTATATTGAATCGATCACAAACTATGATTTCAGGAACTCGTGAGGCTATATTTTTGGCTCCACATCGCACATCTTGTCTTTCGTGCAAAAAACTATCTAACCGTTCTTGCCATAGCCTTTTTCTAGTGTCTGCCGGTATACCCACAACAATTTAGGTTTTCCAAAAGTACATTAAATATTAAATGCTTCACTTCAGTATGACTTTTCATTTCACCGTCGAGAATGGGCCCAGCAACAACATCCTTTGACGACACCGGGAGGCTTTCCCTATGAATGCTGTAAACAGGTAAAACTCCGCCGAATATTCAAGGGGGGTGACCGGCTCTAACAAGGCGGCCTGTTTCGAGAGAAAAACACAAAAACTCTTTCGGAAATCACGAGATTTTGACATAGTTCTTGGATACTGCAGAAAAAAAGAGCGAAATTTGACATTTTAACAAGATTGTCACCGAAAAACTCGGGAGGATCTTCCGTTACACATGGTGTTGCTCAAACAACGTTTGTTAGAGTTGTCATCTCCCCGTGATTATACTCAGTGAAATATTGGATTGTTTTGAAGGATCAAAAGTTGGGGTGGAAGGGGGAAGGGGAAGTTTAAAATTAAAGAAAATTAGAAAATATCGGATTTAAAGGTGGTTGAAAATTTAAATTTTAAGTGAATAATTAGTGGACAAAGGCTAATTATGTGTACATCCTTTCTACCCTTCTTTCTTTCATTCCTAATTCACCCAGTTTCCCACAAATTCATCCAGAATGCCCCCTTCAGCTACGATCGTAACAGGGACGATCCATTTCCGCCGCATAATAAACAATATTTCTTAGAAATCTTGATACAAAAGATTAACCAATAAGATTTCGCCAAGTGCAATTGAGTCTGTTTCATGCTGTGCCGAACGAATAACAGCCTTCGTCGAGTAAGCTGCGCAACAAAGGGTTTTCACCGAACATTCGGCGGAGTTTTACAGCATATTCAAAGCCTCACAATGTCGTTAAGCGATATTTTTGCTGAGCCCATGCTCGACGATGAAAAGTATTTAGAAAAATACAGACAGCAGCTGCTTGATCTTGACAAGAAGGGACTACTTCCGAGACTTGACGTCAACCTCAACTATAAAGTTTACTCAATTCGGAGAAGTGAATTCGGGGCGCATAAATCGATTGTGCTCACCACAGATGACGAGCATTTCGTAACCGTAGAGCTTGGTTTCATTACCGTAGATGGAAAGAAACATATTTATCCTGTCACAAGAGAGTTGTCCAAATCTAACAAGTCAAAGCTGCAGTATCACGGTACAGTTAAAGCCAAGGGTGAAGATTTGGTTGCAAAAGCAGTGGCGGTGATGAAAACGTTTGGCAGTTACTTCAAGTTTTGCAAAAACTGCCAAGACTTATTACTTAGAGGAAATTGGTCTGAAGGAAGCTCGAAATCTTACTGATAGCAACAAGGTGACAATAGCTGGGATCGCCGCCGCCATCATAGCCTTCTTGTTTGTCCTAATGCGGAAGTAAAGGAAACGTTCACTACAAGTCTTAAGAAAGGCTAACCTCATTGATAAGTGGCTAATACTTCGAATTTCTTTTTATTTTTGATGTTCGTGATTGCTGTGATATATTTTAGTAGCTGAAAACGTGCTACGATACCTTGTAGCAAATGGATTGCAGTTCCATAGAGAAACTGAAAGCGGAAATGTTAGCAACAGGCTCTCATACAGACAAGTCTCCGTTGTTACGGAGAACTTTGAAAAGAACTGGTTTATTTTACTCTTTTTTTCTGTACTATTAATCGTTTTTTTTTTTTTGCGGAATGTCGGCTTAACCAAATCGGCCAACAGTCTCTTCGGCTAAGGAGCCGATGACATATTCACTTCTTCATTGCGACTGGACGTTTGATTTGATTTGATTTGTATAGTTTTGTGTTGATGAAACAATTATACGAGCACTCATCAAGTGTTAACTCGATGTCTTTCTTCGGTGTGTAACAGTGTATAAATAAAGTTATTTCATTTGAATGGATTTGATGGATTTGATTTGTTAAGGGAGGTGGAAAGAGGTGGGGGAGGGGGAGGGGGATGGAGGAGGAGGAAGTAAGTCGAATCAAGTTTTCGGCATCAATGCAGTGCACATTTTACCAAGGCAAGCAGATTTTTATGCATGCGCGCTTACCAGTAATCATAGCTCTTATGCAGAACAGGGTGAGTTGTTTTAACATGATCACTTGCAGGTGCTATCAAAGAGAGAAAAAAATGGGTAAAGCATACGTGAAGTAGGTAGGGAAGCCGCTGCCCAGTAAGTCTAGCCTCGTACGCCGACTCAGGGTTTCTATTTATTTAACTGCCAGGGACACGGGTACAACAGCAAGCGCCAATTACTGCGGGCCCGGTGGTCACAGCCAGGGTTCGTTACGTCCCTAGTGGTTCTTTAACGTCCCACAGATTTAATTGTGGAGAGTTGTGAGACGGGACCTCCGATTTATCGTCCTTATCCAAGAAGACCAGAAAGTCTAACCATTTGCAGATGTCATTGCAAGGGAAGCACTTTCTCCTCAGTTATTTAAAGACCCTGAGTGTTGGTCCGGCCGGGGTTTGAACCCACGACCTCCCGCACGTTAGTTCGGAACTCTACCAACTGAGCTAACCGGTTTCTATTCTGCATAATGAAGTCGAAAATAATTTTTAAAAAAAACATCAAAAGGAAAAAGAAGATATAGTTGAACCTCTCCATAACGGCCTTCTTGAGGACCGTAGTTAAAAATATTTAGTTTCTCTGTTTCATGTTTTTGTTCGCTTTTATGGCCTTGACGTCGACCCTGCACAAAACCCGCTGCCAAAACACACTTTTTTCGGCAGGATAACCAATCAAAAGTTTCGACTAATTTCTTCGCAACGAACTTGCGAAGCAAAAGCAAAAGATTGTGCAGGGTCAGGGTCGATTCAACATCTATTGCGACTGCACTGTTCTTACTTTTGAAATTTCCAGGGCGGTTTTATAACCTGTCCCTCGACTAACTATGTGGGGACAGAGGAAAGTGGCCTTTGTAGAGAGGTGACCGTTATGAGGTAGCGGTGTAACGTGACACCTGTTGTTTTTGCTTTTTGTTGTATATAACAAGTACGTAACACAATTCAACATAAAACACAAACCAAAAATTAATAGGCCATATTCGTATTCTCGGTATTGAACTGGATCTAACATGAAGTGGAGGCTCTTGCGGGGGAATCTTTTCATATGATAATGTTTCCCCCGCAAGAGCCTCCACTTCATGCTAGATCCAGTTCAATACCGAGAATACGAATATCGCCTATTCTCAGAAGAAAAAATATCAACAAAGCTGAAATTAAGTACATCAGTTTCATTGCATCAGCTTCGTCTTCCGCAACAGTGACATCTTCGTTACTTTTATCAGTTACCTCGAGTAGTTCATTTCGTGACTTCCTTTCTCCAGCCAGATTGACCTTTTTCATTAAAAATGGGGGTTTTAGACACTGTTTCAGTTTCAGGTATAGCGGAGCGGTGTTAATGCTATGGAACAGTTTCCCCGACTCATTTGCGGCAGGCAGGATCTCTAGAATCTTTTCACGCTGGCTGCAGCGGTTTCTTTCAATGTATGAATTGCTTCATCAAACGCGGCTCTCATATAAAGCAGTTTACTTAATTTATTGTAGTTTTAGATAGTTTAAATTGTGAATTTTTGTATAGTGTATTATAACTAAGGATATACCAAATGTACATAACTGATGAGAAAACCTTGTATAAACAAACTTATTTGATTTGATTTGTGTTTAAATCTACAACCCCCACTCGTCACCGTAGGCCCTTGCCATAACCCAACTGTTCCGGCTGGCCCTAATATATGTTGAAAGTAATGATTAGAAAAAGACAGCCCCCTTTCCCGAGTATGACTACTTTTTTCATCAACCCTATCTTCTTATGACCCCCTCCTTTCTTGCCAGCCTTCCCCCCAGGCACTGAACAAATGAACACCTCATAACTCTATCCTCATCACGTTACCCCATGCAACGTATCCAGCAATATGATCCGTCCCTACTTTGTTGAATGAAATTATCATTGCTAAAACGATGACACGTAATTATCTTCTTACCAAGAACTTACTTAGTACAAAATTGAGGAAACTGAAATAATTTCAGAATAGTACAAAAACGCTGATCTCGTCGGCTTTTTAAAATTATCTCACGTTTTCGTTGGTATATATTGCCGTCACTGTTGCTAAGTTTCCTATTAAATCTACTGAAAAAATTACCGCTCACTACTCTGGATCCAAAAGGGGCTTTTTTCGGAGTGATGAGCGAGCGGCGAAGCCGCGATGCGAAGCCACGACGCCCGTCGTGGCGATATCTCACCGTATCCGACCTCGTCCCCAGGGTCCTCTCGAGATCTCACTGTATTATATCTCAATTCTTCAGTCCAAAAGAAAATGGCATCCAAGGTAACCACTCACCGCCACTGTCACAGATTATATATTCTTTACTACATAAAGTACAAATATGTGGCTCAACTTTGCTTCAGTTAAGTTCTTATTTCTCTTTCTCTTCCACATTATAAGCCCTAAAAATATGGTCAACGACACTATCTTCCTCACGGAGATTACCGGGGGATCCGGAGTGACAACTTTAACCCTTAAACTTTGTGTGAACAACACTGTGTGTAACTTTGAGTTCTCCCGGAAATGCGGAAGATCCTCCCTACTTGGGTGACATTCTCGAAGAAATGTCAAACTTCCTTTTTCTTTTCTGCGATATCCCGAAACTATGTCATATTTCCCGCAAAAAGTCCCGAGGCTCCCGATTTCCGGCAAAATCTTCAGATTCCCGAAAGGATTTTTTTCCACCTGAAACAGGTCTTAGTAGATTTGTCAGCCCCCGTGAGATTATTGCACATAACATTATTTATTTTATTGCCAAAGTTAAGTGTCCTTATTAGGCAGAGTGTCATGTTTTTGGACACGTCTTGTAACCTCATTTTGGTCTGAAGACACTGTAGGACCATTACAAACGTGATGGGGGAGGGGGCGGGGGAGAATTTTAGCTTGCATAATTTGTTTTTTTCGCCCATTGCTTGTGCAGGATTTGTTTTGGAAGTGCATGACTTTTCTTTGTTTGTTTGTTGTTGTTGTTTTTTTGCCTTCTTCATTGCACGATTTTTTCTTGTCCTTTTACCTCGCACATATTTTTTGGCTGTCCCCCGCCCCCCACCCCCTCATCACCTTTCTAATGGTCCCCTTATTTTGTATAATTTATTCAGCTTTAGTTATGGGTGAAAGTACGATCATGGATATTTTAGCACAATATTTACAACGTTAGAATTGGGGTTCTATATAAACCGTCCAACGAGCAAACCAGGATTAAAATCGCTTCTACAGCAGTGAATTACCGAAGACTATCGAAATCAAGTTGCAATGTGATCTTAAATTCTCAACATTACTGACTGAAACTTCGTCATAGTTTTCGATATAGCTGAAGAGAAAGATACATAAGGTACCCAAGGAGAGGTGGATACAGGAAACAATAGGCAGCAATTTTGAGCCAGATGTTCTTCTTCTTTCCCAACTTCTCCGTCGTCCATCGCACGTACCATATTTCAATCCAGTCATTTTTGTATCCTTCCTCCGTCTTATATCTGCTTTAAAGTGTGCCCACAATTGGTGGCACTTGAGGATATGGGGATTAGCTAGTCGAGAGCATATTTGTTACTTGTTGAAGGAAAAGGGTTTTTAGGACCTTCTTAAGCTTGAATTCCCAGCCATCCATTTTCTGCACCAGCATACGAACTAAGCACTACTGTTTTTTTTCTTTTTGACGACCTTGCCTTTGAAGCCGAGTTGTCGGGTATCAAAAGCTGGAACTCAGCGTGAGCCAGAGCGCACCGACCACTGCATCTGCATCTCGCGTAGCTCCATGACGTCAACTGTGGTATCACGGCAGGTTATTTTCTTCAGGATGTACAAGAAGCCGCGCCTGTATCCGGAGCTCTGGATGGCGTAAATTAAGGGGTTCACAGAACAGTTTAGGAGTGTGAGATATTGCGCCCAATACCGGAGATCAGAAACATTTCCGACCTCGCTATATTGTAGGATCATCAAAAGCCCGTACGGGATAAAAGCGGCAAAAAACACTACCGTCAGTAATATGAGCACTCTGACTAATCTTTGCTTCTCTCTCGTTTCCTCTTGAGTAGCGCCCCGTTCACCGTTGTTGTTACAGATGGTTTTTTTGACGTGCATGCCGTAGATGATCTGCGAGTAGCAAAATGCGATTATCGTGAACGGAATAATGGTAAGAATCGCCATCAAACAGCAAATGTAGACAAACATTCTTTCCCTCGCCTCGCCGAAACTGCAGCGGCCTTGTGTGTTGGGGCAAATGTCAACTGCGGCAAACATTGGCGTCACAAGCGCCAAGGAAGTCACCCAGATGCCGACGATGACGTAGGCGATCTTGTCAGTCGTGAGCCTGCGAGATGGTGTCAGTGGTTTCATTAGTGCCTGATACCTTTCCACTGCCAGCAGGGTAAGCGTGAGCACTGTCACCAGAAGCGTTACTATGGGGATGGTGTTGGAGTAGATAAACTTACAGAGGAAACTCTCAAGTTCCGGGGAATAGGGTGGTCGTTGCTTGCTCACCACGACGTGGATAATTGTGAACAAATGCGTTGTGTTGTCTGCGGCAGCAACGTTGACTAACAGATAGTTGGTGGTTGATCTCATTGCACGTATGACCTTTACGACTGCAATGACCAGCGAATTACCGATCAAGCCAATAACGACAATAATACACATGATAACCAACTGGATTGTCTTGTCTTTCTGATTTTGATTACTGGAGTTTGTCGAGTTGGTACTGTTGTTTGACTCACAAGCCATTGTATTCACTTTTTCTTTTGTTTTCACCTGGGTTCCAGTGCTGATGGTATTACATGTGCTGTGTGAGGAATTTGTGTTGGAAGAAAAGAATAGCAAAAGCAATTAAAAACAGAATATTAGACGTTTAACTTTGGAATCCAGAAACACTGCAAATGACAACGCATTTTTCAGATCTAAGTAAGCTACAACTTTGAAAATGTGTGTTACATGGTGACATATTTTAACAGATTCTAGTATCATCGTTGCTTGATGGTCTGTAGAAAGAGAATAATAACACCACTTTTAGATTCCAAGATCTACAATCGCGGCCTTAAAGTGTGCAGAAACACCTGCTTTGTCATGAAAATGGATTAGCAGTTTTAGTTCCTGCGTCACGCATTTAAAATAAGGTTCCCCTGTTGTCGCGTAAAAGTAAAGCAAGAATATTGTTTTGCTGATCCACATACATGCCGCACAGCCATCTGATGTACTGTTAATGATAAATGAATTCTTTTTTTTTATTTTCCCGTTTTGTCCTCCTTGCAGATTGCTAACTACTTAATAACCGAGAGTGAGGTCGTTACGGGAAAATCTCAAACTGAGGCCTTGCCGTATTGACCGAGCGATAGCGAGGTCAATACAGCTAGGCCGAGGTTTGAGATTTTCCCGTAACGACCGAACGATCGAGGTTATTAAGTTGTTTATTATATGGCCAATATAACGGTTCTGAGGGGAAAAAAATAGTTCAAGCACAAGTCGTCGCTTCACAGTAATCTATTCATTATTTTTTTTCCAAACTCAGGTCAAACGTTTCACTAACAGTTTTCCTGGTCGTGTTTTCAGTTTTTTGCTCTAGAGGCACCAATTTTCAATGTAAATAAAACAAATGTGGTCTTTGGATGACTTTTTGTTGTTTTTGTTCCTAATTTGCATCATCCGTAATCGGCCCGTGGGCATTACGGGAGAATAATGCCCTAGCGCTTCGCTTCGCTTAGCCAATCAGAGCGCGCGTTATATCGTATACAAACACTAGCCATATAATAATAAAGCATATTGACGTTCTTCCCTTTTCGAGATTGTTTGCTAACTATGCTTCAAGGATCCATATATCATGAAATTTTAATATGAAATATTTTATGTTTTATAACTGCTACCATGATACATACCACGGTCTTAGGAAAAGCATATTGAAACCTCAGGGTGTGGTAAGAAATCTGAATGACTCGCACTATTTAAGTTAGTGTGACAGATGGGCCGTATTTCATATTGCACAAGTGCACAGTCAACTTAGAAACTATTTCCATGACTTGAAGAGTTATAACACTTGAGCTCCTTGTCGGCAACGTTTTGCTGAAATACTTTCAGAGTTACAAGTGCGATAGTAATATATGGATTCAGCTTTCTTTTGATAAACCAAACACAAGCTAAACCCCAGGGCAAATCATATTTTTCCACCACGACGGCGGAAATCCTCTTTCCAGCTTTAAAGCTTTAGGACCCGCTTTATGCTGCTTCAGCAAAACAAGGAAAAAACGTTTTAAAGACTTTTACCAACGCAAGCTTACAGACAAAATTCCCTTACGCTTTTCAATAAGTGGCGTCAAATGAAATAAAGCACTTCTCTAATACCAGCTTTCATTTCCACTGCCACACTGAAATAACGATCTTTTTCACAATTACTTTTTAGTTGTCGTTGATGTTTATCGTTCCTGCAGGCTGTCCAAACTTCATCGCAGAAATCTAAAAAAAACCTCATCTGAAAACGATTACAGGGAAAATAATTAAAAATTCTTTGTCTTGCCTTCAGGGTATTAAAAAAAATCCCAGAAATCATTCCTTATCTCATTTGGCTGTCGCTTACCTAACGTAATATTACCAAAATACAGGAGCCCATTTATGGGCCCCTGCAAAATATAATTTATCACAATACTTTTACCTTTCTCTTTGTCAATTATTATTTGTGTTCGCAGTTACCTTGAAATTGTAGGCCTAAAACACACCAGACTTCAAATTCCAGTTGAAACTTATCACTGTCTCACCGACCCTGGAGAATTACGCCGATTTTCTTTTTCCTGGAACCTGGAAAATATAAAGAATCGAGTCAAGAAATATTAAAGCTCGCTTTATCTAACTGCGAAACAAATTTTGTGCAATTCTCTT
Source organism: Galaxea fascicularis (assembly GCA_948470475.1). Classification (NCBI taxonomy): domain Eukaryota; kingdom Metazoa; phylum Cnidaria; class Anthozoa; order Scleractinia; family Euphylliidae; genus Galaxea; species Galaxea fascicularis. Next base: position 32,559,297 of record OX419338.1, read on the forward strand.
ACCAGCTTAGTTTTGTGAATTCTATACCCTGTCAACTTTAACAAATTGATTTTGATTCTGAAGTTGCCAGCTGTTTCTTGCTCTATTGTCGCCTATTGTCTACATTAATTGTACGGGAAATAGCTATTTGTGTCACCATAAATATGCCTTCTACCCTTTTGTCTCTAGCTGTCCTCCGTCATAAGGTAACCAAAGTACGAACGTCTCTTGAGGGTTAATTTACGAACGAACCGACAGCTCCCTGACGGCTTTGTTTGAACAAATTGGCAAAAGGGTTTACATCCGGATAAAACGTGTACGACATTTAACTAGCAACAGAACCTAAAGGTATTGTTTGGTGGTTTCGTTTCTCATTCTTCATTACCATCCGCACAACAAAGAGCAACGCAGCAAATTAAAATACTGCTTAATCGCGTAATTGCATAACCTATTAGGTTTCAATAATGCATATTTGCTCTGTACAATGTTGTTCTGTTTAGGTTTCGGCTATGAAAAAAAATCGAATCATGCGCCTTTATTAGCACCCTCACTCACACCTCTCACAAGAATCTTAAATTCAGCCGGAGGAGGTGGGCTCACCTAGAAAGAAGACGAACAAGAAGAAAGAAAGAGACATAACGTCGTTTTCCTTTGTCGGCTCGAGGAAGACCTTTAGATGTTTCCTGTATTTTTATTTATACGCACGTTGGCGGCATGGCCTGGTTTCCGCATGAGAAGAATGTCAGTTTTTAGACGATTATTTTGTCAGTTGTGTACGGATTATAATTAGCCGTACACTAGCCTTTCTTCCGACGGGTTTGAGAAATAAGCGCTTGATTTATCACTAATTCCAAACGTGCTGAAGATTATGACTGGAGCCGAACGAAACGTTTGTAAAGATTTGATCGCCGTAAGTTAAATATATCAGTTTCTAGCGTCACAAAGTTTATCATAGCTTTCACTATGGAGACAGAAGAAAGCGACGAAAGATAGCAAAGGTAACATCGCTATTGACAAAGTGCGTAGTATATTTTACTGAGCGCGGTTGTCAGGTGGTTTGTAAAAAGGACGCGTCAGTTTTCCCTCTCCCCATTCCCCTCTCCCTCTTTTATCTTCTCGTTAACACAAGAACACTATATTTCACAAAGAATAAATAAATAAATAAATAAATAAATAAATAAATAAATAACACAGCAACACGTAACTTACCGTTATAAAAACAGGATGCGGAACAATTAGAATTTCGACTGAATCGTTTGTGATGTTCTAACAAGTTGAGCTATCCAAGTGATGTTCATACTTAAAATAACATCCGAATATGACGGATAGCAATAACGATAGCCAACTGTGATAACCACCACAACCACAGTCAACGATGATCGCCTGGATGCTGGATGCAATTATGATCACGAATATCATTACGATCCCGATCACAGTGGTTATCCCATTTACAGTCATAGTCACGGTCTGTAAAAACCACGATAACGATAAGGATCACTATCCCGATGGCAATCATGATTACAGATACAATGATCACGCTAAGGATAACGACCACGATCACCCTGATCACAGTCCCGATGATGATCACGATCACGGTCCGCACAATCACGATCGCATCACGATCATGATTTCGGTGAAAATCATCATTACCATTACGATCTCGATGGCAGTCACCACCAAGATCAGCATTACAATCCCAATCACGGTAACGGGCTTTTCCTGGAATCGACTGTGTGAAAAAATTTTGAACTAAAAAAATGACCTTTATGTAAATGAGTCTATAACGTTCAATTAAAATATTGTTCTGACTGATGCATTCGTGAACTGTACGTCAACCGAAACTATTTGTAACGCTCCAGAAACCAGCAATTTTACATCCGAGAACGGGGCCCGTGGAGCAGTTTTATAGCACGGTAGTCACTTCTGCCTCTTTAATTGAAGGGCCGAAGGGAACTGGCTCTAAAAATGGTTAAAGGAAAAGTCATAAATTAGGATTTTTTCCCGCGAGGTCCGCCAGCTGTAGCCGACCCCTATTTCTTTTTATTTTACCAATTAAAATTTACTATTTTTTCCCACAAAAAGGGGGGGGGGGGGGGGGGGCCCTCGCTTAGCTGATGAACTTCTCTAGCTTGGGGAAGGCTAACTGAGGTTTATTTGGAGGCGCCTTTATGAGAGACGATCAAGGGTTATTAAGAATTCAAATATGCAACATTTCACAACGTTAAACAATAACACATTCAGCGGCCTTTAATGTAGCTAATTGGTTTCTACGGGGATACAAAGGAGATTCGAACTAACAAAAGAGCCCGGGAGCAAAAACTTGGACGCAAGATGTGGTTTATAAATTTTTAAGGCGAGTGCTTTGTTCATTACCATAACGGAAAACCTATCGAATAGCGAACGTTCGGGCACACTTCCATTATTTGCAATAAACTATCGTGCGTATGGGGGAATCGATTAAAAATATTTCACATATCATGTCAACAGAATACCTAAGCAAGGTTTAGTCTTAATGAATTCAACGCAATTATAACCATCACCGCCTTAAATAGTCACTCAGAAACTGAGGCATTACAAATAAGGTAATATTATTGGTTGAAACGGGAAGAAATATAATGAATTTGCTTCGGTCTTTGTGAAGACAAAAACAAATATTAGTGTCTAGAAAGTGAACAATTAATTGAAATTCCACGCTTCGCGATCTGTTTCCTGGACTAACGAGTTTTGGCGAAATTGTCTTCACTGATCATGATTTACGAATGTCTCTTTTCACGTTAAGGATTTTTTTTCCTCTCGAAATTAAAGCGCAACAAAGAAATGTTAGCAAGGTTATTAATTAGTTAGGAGATCCAATTGTTATTATGATGCAGAAAATTAAACCCAGTTCTTCCATTTGTTGATGAAATCAATGGGCAATTTTTTCACGATTTGTACATCTCACGGGGATGCTAATTATTTCGTGCGATTTTCAGTTTGCCATTTTTCAAAATTAAAGGCTTAATTTTTTACCTCGCTTTTCTGGATCGGGCGCGTCAAATTCATGCAGTACAGTCTGTCTGGAGATAAGAATCGAGATAAAAATGAAGGTTGCTGACTCTTAAGGCCATTCATCTCTCAAATTAAAGACCATTAATGTCTTCAGTTTGTGAGGCCCGCGGACTGATTTAATGCGAAATCAACTTAAATTTTGAACTCTCTTGTTCCTTGTGCCTCATCGAATTTGATTCCGTGACTGCAAGTGTAGTATTTGAAATAAGGGGCCATAGCTTACAGCAGGAGACGGTTCCCGCTAACAGAGAGCACCTTAATTATCAAAAATCTGTGCGTTCCGTAATGAATCAGTGTCGCTTGCATTAGAGGAAGTTTCCTCTTTGCTCTTGACTTGGTTAATTAGAGAGGAAAATGTTTGTGTAAAGCCGAGTTCAAGGGAGAAAAATACGTTCAAAAGCTGTAATGGCACAAATTAAAGTAAAAAAAAAAAAATTACGAATGCAATCATCTTTACCAAACAAAAACCAAGCTAAGTTCTGCGTACGGTCGTAAACCACTAACGCTTCGATCTTGCGTGATTTGTATTCTGGAAGCTTCGCTCTCTCCTCGAGTTTAATTTTAAACTTGCGCCACATCGATTGGAAAATTCGAAAACTTTATTGGTCAATTTTGCGTAACACGTTGCCAGTGAATTCAAAGGAAGAATACCTTAAGGTTACTAAAGATGGTTTTATCGGTGGTGTTTACTGTAGTTGGATTACACAGGGGTAAAAAGATCTTATTCATGCAGCTTAAAAAGACTTACCTTCGGCTAACGGCAGTGGTCTGATGTTGGACGTTAATCGAAGTGTATCTATAACCGACTTGTGCCGGGAATCAGTACGCCGATCTTAGTGCAGGGAAACGGTTTGAAGTGAGTCAGCCGGAATTTTGACGCGTGACAAACGTAATTATTCTTGCTTGAACGATAGCGGTCTCTTCTTTTCTTGTTTAAAAAAGAGCTGCCGAGTCGCACCGTTGTTTGCCGGATGACTTGAGAGAATACGCAACTTCAAAACAAACCGTATTAACATGATCTGCCTGACGTCGTTTTAACTGATGACCGAGCACTTGATATGCCAATCACGTATTCATGTCAGGCTAGTGGTATATTCACATGGACACTTCATGTTTTTTAATCGATGTTTTAAAAAAAATCGGAGAAAAATTCCGCGCACTAGAAATTTCATTCGATTCAAGCCGTCTTTTTTTTTAAAGTGATTTTCTTTGCTTTTTGCACGATTTGATGAGGCGTGCGGGTTTAAAACAACTGAACAATATTGTGAGAATTGAAGATAGGTCCAATGCCGTTTTAACTATGGTGATCAAGCGATGGAAATGACAAACACTCACATATGGCTACTGAAACGATTTTGTGATTAACTCACTTAGCAGCCTACTTTACCTTCCATTAAAAGCCTGACAAGCAATTGGCTGAGGAAAGACCTCCTGCTGTCAAAAGCCTCTGAAACTGTAAAAGCGTAGAAACCCTTTGCCCTTCGAGATGAAATTATGGATGTTTGAATTAAATTATGTTCGTATGTTGACAGAATTTTTGCAAGCAAAAGCATGGAAACACAGATGTACGACAAGCGTGCAGGTGGTAAAACCAACTGAAGAAAAATTCATCAAGGAAATAGGATTGATATATCGTAACTGGAAATAAAATATATCGGCAATTCTTTATACAGCGAATAAAAAAAAAAGAGGAAAAAACGTCATGTACAAATAAACAAACTTCTTTGCAATGTTCTCATCCTTCAAGTATTTTTTTGAGAGTAGTTATTATCACCTTGGCAACAGCTTACGCGCTGAGGGTAATTTTGTCATAAGGGTAACAACAGAAGACCAGACTGATGATCGAGTCTTCCTTCTCAAAATAATCGTTTTCCTCAAGGTAAAATGTCTTGTTAAGGGGAATTCAATTTCGACTAGCGAACTTGCGTGCGTGATTGTACAGCATGTTTCTGAGCACTGAGTGGCCAACAACACTTGACATTTTTTTTAGAGACAAATCTCCTTGGTTATAAACTAATGTATTGTGATTCAAATGAGGAATAAAAGACTTGCGAACTACCATCTTGCCAAAGAAAACTTGTTGACCATGTGCTGAATAAAAGACGTTCATCGTAACCTACATGGTAGGCTGGGAGGGTCATGCAATTTGCAAATGACGCTCCCCCAAATAGTCCCTGAAGTACGTGAAACTGCCAAAGATAAATTCTCGAACTTGTTCGTAAGCACAGGCCGCTTATGTAGTCGCCACCTAGAGGAATTAGCGATGATTTTACATGAACAAATCATCGCCAAAAGCTTGTGACATAAACAACTTAAATTTGCAGTGGGTAAGTGTTCTACACTGAAAATTAGCTCGTGCAGCGACTGAGCACATACAGCACTTCTGGAAAAATTGAGAATACATGGAGCTCAAGTTGCAGTCACGCAGGCCAAACTTTGCTTCACTTTGGTAAGAAATGGCATATGAAGTCATCCGATCAGCCCGTCGCAAAGGTTCGGACCCAAGCCTCCGCATAGGGCTTTGCTCGCTTGGTTAAAGCGTTGAGGGTTGGGAACGAGGCCCATTGAAATCACATATACAACCACTGCTCAAAATGTTTCATTTTTCGAGTGGTATTACTGTCTACAGGCATAACAATCAGTAGATCATACATAATTAGTGAGACATACCAAGTAACTGCTGAACACTAGACAAAAAAAAAAAATCTCTAGACTTATCTCGCTGTCCATAATGGTCAGAAGTGGCATTTGTGACACAGAAGCCTTTTTTTAGCTAGATATTTAGTGGATACCATACCTAGTAGCGAAGATGATGTTGGCAATTACCACGCCTTAACGGGGGTTTAGTGGGTTTAGTTGTTTGCCTCCCTTTCCTATTAAACTCGGCAGATTCAAACTAAATTTGATTGTCTTCCTCATCATTTACTTCTGATCATTTTACAAAAATGCAAATAACCATTACCGGTTTTTGCCGCGGAGTCTTGAGTTGAAAGGAAATCCGTTGACAACTACAAGTACCTAAAATGGGAGGTCCAGTTAAATTTTTGATCAGTTTTGGAGAGGGCCGGGGATAGAAAAACGCTGGAATAGAAAATTCTGATCGTGGAGGACAGGGGTAAAATTAAGGTACTATCTTAGTTAAGCTCCGTGGAAAATTAGAAAAAGGCAAATAGCATGGAAAACCCGTAAGGAAATGTGATATGAATGAAAGTGAATGGTGAATTGGTGTTTCCAAGGTATAAGCGCCCGAACAAACAAACGTTTCAGCCAAAATGCATGTGGGCTTTGCCAGCTCGAGGGGTCTGCTTTTCGATAGAGTGTTTTAGAGTAAAATGTCATTTCTAGCCAGTCTTGAAAAGGTTAATCAACCGTAATGTAGTGCACAGTGTTCTAAATAGCACAAAATCAAGACTGCCCTTTTACTATTCGCATGGGATCTTACGCTCAACTTCATGATAATCCGCACAAGAATTTGGTTTGTCATCGGAGTTGATAATAACAATTGACCACCGTACAGGGATTCTAGAAGCTGATTTTTCGAGCGTTAGCTCTTCGTCAGAGCGAATCATCATGATGATGGTCAGTTTGATAAGTCCGTTTCTAAAGACAAATTTCGTGGAGATATGTCTGAGACGTCTAATGTTATTTCAGTGAGTTCGCAGCTTTTCCCGAAAAGAACAAATGCTGTCAGTCAAACGTCAGAATCAATCGCTCTCGAACATCTGAGAAACCTTCAAAGTAAACATTAGTGTGTCTTATAAAATGCCCTTATTAATAAAGATTCCTTGTTCGCGGATCTGTAACCCAGGTGCTTTATCTTCATCGACAAAAATATAATACTACTTCGGTTTACTAACTAAAATACAGCTTGAAAAAGGAAAAAACAAACGCCGTTTGAAATTAGAGTAAACTCAAACTTAATTCTCGGTGCCGTGAAACTATTTAAAATCGAGTTTTCCGATGTATGTAGTCGCTACGTTCGGAGAAAGATACAGCCCTGCAACATATTATATTGCAATGTAAGCCGAACGTAATTTGGATGCATGAGCATTTACAAGGCGTGCAAAAGAGAGGTGATTGCGCCCAGTATGAAAGCATCATAACCAAAAGAAAAAAAAAGAGAAAGAAAAAAGAGATGTTTTAAGATGTATCCATGAGATGCATAGATAAGAGCTCAGCAATAAAAACTTGAAGAGCCTTAAAATTATCACAGTAATAAATAGAGAATTTCTTACCAACGTGATGGACATACTGAGCCAAATATTCTGCTAGAAAATTTCCATAACTGTTAAAAAAAATGATCGTTCGGCAGTGTCATGCAATTTACATAGAAAATATCAAAAACATAATGGACTGTTGTTTGTTTAATACGCAACAACTGGTTGTCTGTGTTTCTAATGTTCGACTAATTGGTTATCGGAACTTCTCGCATAAAGAATAGAACTTGGAACTACTTTTTTGCAGTTTGCGTTGACGGTTACTGTCGAAAAAATACATGTTTCAGTTAATGCAAAATCACCATCACGTCTACCGCTTTCATTGCCAAGACGCCATCTGCCGACATTCAGATCTGTGCATTATGGATACTACGTTATTCATTGCGGACCTAATGGCCTAAAGTCAGTTCCCCGCAAGTCTTCTGTAGTCCGGTGGTAGAGCGTCCGAATCGAAACTAAGGTCATCTGTTCTACTTCTGTTAGTGTCACCACAAAAAGGGATTAGCTCGGACGCCTCTCTAAAAATGCTTCTTACAAGATGACAGTCAGGGGCACAAAACGAATCTGTTCCTCACTTTATCTGTTCCCCCGAGGTATTGTGCTGGCTGGGAAAATATCAGTTATTTCCCGGAGTTGGTTATGAAATTTCTTTCTGCTGATGGTTTCGGTTGGTAGTTACTGAAGTGTGGTAGCAGTGTGAGTGTTGCTAGCTGGCGAAATGTGGATTGTTGTGAGAAATTTGTGTCTCCTCTTTCTCCCCCCCCCCCCCCAACTGAATGTTTGATTTGAGGGCTTTTGCCACGCCCATTTTGGCTTACGACATATGAAATTGTCTTTTTTGTTGTTGTGCAGGGTGCTCAATTTGCACCTGGCTGGGAAACCAACCAATTTTATCTAGCTGGCTGGGAAATATCTTGTGTGTCTTGCTGGCAAAAAGGAACAGATATTTTTTTCCCAGCAATATTAAAAAAGACCTGAAAATGCCTGAATAACATTTAGTGTTATTAACTGGGGTATAATAATGCATTTTTCAACAAATTGGTCGTTTTGTGCCCCTGGACAGTTCGTCTGTTGAAATCATTTTTCAGAAATGGGAATTTTCATATAATTTCGTGATGTTCGCCAAAGTTCAATTAGCATGACAAAACATTTAGTAGCTGTGATCCCCGCTATATATTTATATTTAGTAAAATTCAACTAGTGGTCTGTTATCAATGCTGCGTTCTGATTGGTTGAGCTACTAGTAGGCTATTTGTTATAGCCCACTAGTAGCGAAAAGCGCCGGCTTTGAAAACCAAAACAATGGCGGCTGAATCGCGTTTTACTGAAGTTTCGGACGAGTATTTGAGCTCATTATGACATAAATCTATACCAAAATCTACAAAGAAAACAACTAAATATGGAATGAAGATATTTAACGGTAGGAATTAATGCACAAAATAAATTTGAACTGTTGACAAATGTTGCCGTATTTGTAATGTTTTGGCGGCAAATAAGAATTAAAGTCTAGCTTTAACTAGCGACAGATGTTTTGTCTCGATATAATTTTGACCAATTAGTCGGATTTTACTAAAACGATTATTCCTCTCACCCTCATGGCCACTGAGTCAATAGCCCATGAGGCCGAAGGCCGAATGGGCTATTGACTCAGAGCCCATTCGGGCTCGAGGAATAATTGTTAAATATAACTTGTATCTTCTTGCAGACATCAAAGAAAGTACATTCTTAAGTATGATTAATTTACATTAAGCAGCGCGCACGTGCATTTTCAAATTTTCAAATTAGCATCTGTTGGCAGTGTTGCGCGATCATGTTGCGATGTAAACCGTTAACGATAGCCCAGTGTGTACGGGGATTAACTGATGAGTGGACTAACTCTGTTGGTCTACGAAACAAATTTGTATTAAACTCCGTATGTACTCATATTGAGTAGCTCATCTACTATTACTATATATATATATATATATATATATATAAAGTGTAAAATTGATCTTCGTAAAACAGTGCTCAATGCATAGAAGCAGAGCGAAGTATATGTTTCGGGAGAAAAATCAAATAAACTACAAGGTTATCCCTACAAGCCTGTTTCGTGGTTGCCGACTCAATCTGATGAGTGATGAGTGGGCAACCAGGGATGACCTTGTAGTTTATTTGATTTTTCTCCCACAACATATATATTTTCCTTTACTTTCTTATATATATATATATATATATATATATATATATATATATATATATATATATATATATATATAAGAAAGTAAAGGAAACCCAACACTGGACAACTTCTGGAGAAATTGAAAAACTGTAATTGCCCTGAGCGGGATTTGAACCCACGTCCCCCTGATCGCTAGTTGGGTGTGATGACCACTACACTATCAGGACAACCCCGCTGGCAACGAGGCTGATAAATCACTTAATGTATGGCATTCTCCGTGGTACTCCCTAAGGGCCAGTTTTTCCGTGTGATAACGCTGGATCAACATGTGATTCACAGGCGGACAAGGGTAATTAATGTAAAGAGTAAGTTAAGTAGGTCCCTTGAGCCAACAGCGTATCACCTCCAGGAGGATCGCAAATGGATTTACAGTCCAAGTTGAGGAGAAATTATGAAAGAAAGTAAAGGAAACCCAAGAATGCCACACATTAAGTGATTTATCAGCCTCGTTGCCTCGTTGCCAGCGGGGTTGTCCTGATAGTGTAGTGGTCATCACACCCAACTAGCGATCAGGGGGACGTGGGTTCAAATCCCGCTCAGGGCAATTACAGTTTTTCAATTTCTCCAGAAGTTGTCCAGTGTTGGGTTTCCTTTACTTTCTTTCATAATTTCTCCTCAACTTGGACTGTGAATCCATTTGCGATCCTCCTGGAGGTGATACGCTGTTGGCTCAAGGGACCTACTTAACTTACTCTTTACATTAATTACCCTTGTCCGCCTGTGAATCACATGTTGATCCAGCGTTATCACACGGAAAAACTGAAAAAAAGAATGCCACACATTAAGTGATTTATCAGCCTCGTTGCCAGCGGGGTTGTCCTGATAGTGTAGTGGTCATCACACCCAACTAGCGATCAGGGGGACGTGGGTTCAAATCCCGCTCAGGGCAATTACAGTTTTTCAATTTCTCCAGAAGTTGTCCAGTGTTGGGTTTCCTTTACTTTCTTTCATAATTTCTCCTCAACTTGGACTGTGAATCCATTTGCGATCCTCCTGGAGGTGATACGCTGTTGGCTCAAGGGACCTACTTAACTTACTCTATATATATATATATATATATATAACTAGCACAATGGAGAATGGGATTTCGTTTTTTTTTATTATTATTATTTTTTCCGTTTTCAACGCTGTATTACGGAGTTGAAGCAACGACGACGGCGACGGCAACGAGAGCGTCATTTCAAAATTTAACTTCTCGTTTTCAAAACGTTTTCGCCATTATTCCAATTTGTTTAACATATAAAATGCGGGCGAGCTGCCCAGGGTCTAAATTACTGTGAACGATGTAAAAGCAAAGAAAAAGAAAGAAAATTTTGTGGTAATACGCTCACGTGCTCGAGAAAACCCAAAATTTGGTCATTTCACGTTGTTGTTTTGCAGAGGACGGTAAAGAAATGTACCAAAATGTAAAACGCACGTGCAGAGCGACTGTTTTTAGCCGAGCGCCGTGCGCGTAAGTAACACATGTCATATCTATAAAAAGTAAGAGCACGCGTGTGTCGCGCATGCTCAAATGCCAATCTTGTCGACTCAAAAGTTTTAAAGTTTCGTAACTTTAGTCGCTTATATTTCCGCTTTCGCTCGGTAGATTTTTTTCATCTTTTCGGTAACAACTAAGATCAATTGGCTCCGTATATTTATAACTTCTGTTTTAAACAATTTATGTACCCAAAACTTTATAAAGGCTCTTGTGTAAAAACTTTATCCAGGTCTTTGCTTAGTCCGTACGGCTGAATAGAGTTTAATGTTCTTTGCCAGAAAATCTCTCCTTCTCGAAGGACGTCTTTCTTTTTGTCAGTCTCTAAGTGATCTTTTTTTTATTTGTTCTATGATGGTAATGGTAACATTATTGTCAAAGTCGGGAGTTCGTGTGTTATGTAAAAAATTTTCAGTGAGTTCACAGCTGCTCACTTCCTTTTTAATATGGTTTCTGTGATTGTAACCGTAGGTTAAATGCTGTTTCACTTTTGCCAATGCATTGAAGTTTGCAAATGTTGCACTCGATTGTATAAATGATCCATGACGAATGGCAGTCCACTGCATGAAATATAGTAAAGGTCTTCTTGTTGTTGGGACCGGTGAAAGTTGTGGTCTGGTTGATCTTTTTGCACCAACTACACTTCCGATTCTTTCACATGCTCCACATCCCTTTGGTATCAGATTGTGCAAAGAGGTGTTTCACTTACAAATCTTGAATGCACAACGGTCTGTCTCGTAGAATTTTCGGTAGGCGACTAAAGGTGGTTTGTTAAATATGAGCGATGGTCTTTCTTTTGATTGGAGAAAGTTCCAATTTCGTTTAGCAATTTCTGCAATAAATGTGGTGTGGGGGTTGAATGTAGTGACCAGATGAATTCGGTCTGTTGGTTCACGTTGTTTGGTCTATAAATTCACAGTGATGGGAAACCTTTGTGAATTATACTATATAAACATTCCTCTTGAGTCAATGTAAGTACTTTCTGCATGTCGTGGAGAACCTTGTGTTGTGCATAACCACACGCTACAAAGAAATCCGAATTCCATGATTCGTTTCATCAATGTATCTGTTGAAGAGCATATTCGCCTCAACCTTAAGGCTTGACTCAGATGTGGGATGCTCCGTTTCAGATGAGGTGGATGTGCTGATGTCCAATGGAGGTATGGAAGTGTATCAGTTGGTTTCTGATAAAGCTCTGTACTGATGTTGCCTTTATTATCCTTTACGACAGTAGTATCACGGAAATTCCCTGAACGTGCAGAGATTTCGTGTATAAACTTGATTGAGGGTACTACATTGTTAAGGTAATTTATTAAATTAACCAAAGAGTCTTGATCACTTTTCCAGATAAGAAATATATATTCTAAAAAGCGTACCCAGATTACGATATGGTTTGCCCAGTCTGTCCCATGTATACGTTTGCAAAGTTGGATGCGACTCTTGTTCCCATAGCTGTTCCTTTGATTTGAATGTAATTTTCATTACCAAAGGTGAAATTGTTGAGTTTGAGAACTTTCACGAGTAGACATGATAATGTTTTCGATGATGGCTTATTCTGGTTTGTTTTGCCTAGCTCTTCCTCCACAATAGTGAGTTCTTCGTCTGTGTCTATATTCGTGTGTAGGCTTGATACGTCCAGTGTTGCTAAATAACACTTTTCGGGTAGCTTGCCTAAAGCCCGTATTCGTTTAATGAAGTGTGTGGTGTCTTGTATGTATGACGATAGCTTTTTCGCTATAGGTCTCAAAAACTCGTCCATATAAGCTGATAACTTCTCAGTGTGGCTGTTTACGGAGGATACTACTGGTCTACCTGGATTGTTAACTTTGTGTATTTTGGGAAGCATATGGAATATAGGAGTTCTTGATTGTGCTGGCCTTAAGAGTTTAGCTACTTCTTCTTCTAATTCTCCGTTATCCATAAGTGTATCTACGCACTGGTTTATGAGCTGTTTGTGTTCAGGAGTAAAATCTCTGTTTACTTTCTTGTTGTATACTCCACTGTCTAGCTAGTTGATGCTGACGTAGTCCTTTGTATTCATAATGACCATAGCTCCGCCTTTGACTGCGGGCTTGATGATTATGTCCGTGTTATTGCTTAGTCTATTCAAAGCTGCTCTCTCACGTTTGGTTAGGTTATTACGTTGAAATCGTAGGTTGTGCAAAGTCTCATCAGTGACTTTGAAGGTCTAGAATATATCGTGCGCTCCTTTTTGTTCAGTTTTTGAAGAATCGATAGTTGGTATCCAGGGCCATCTCTTGCTTCTTCTATGTTCTCAGGAGTGTGATATTCTTTTAAGGGTTTAAGTCCCTTACGTATGTAGAAGGTTTGTTACCGACTGCGTAAGTTGAATGTCAGATAAGTTTACTGTTCGCCTCTTTACGATATTCTCTATCTGTGTGGAATTATCACGTGTTATTACTTTGGGTTTGCCTTTACTCATTGTCCATTTCCGTTCCAATGTCAGTTTTCCGACGATATATTTTCGATTCGATTTCATGGCCTGCGTGCAGGCGCTAGAAGGGGGAAGGGAGAGGGGAAATTGAGCGCGCGCAAAACGCGCGGAGCGAGGGAGAGAGGAAGAGGAAGCACCTGCAGCCAGCCCATTGTTTATTTCGTCTCGCCCCCTCATTAATATGCAAACGGTTAACATCCACGACCGTCTGCCTGTCAAATGTCAGCCATCTTGATTTTCATTCTCAAATGGCTTCCAAAACATCTAGACCAATCAGAAGGTCGTATCAGACAATGATTGACGCATAATTAAAAACGAACCAATGGCGATTTTTCGTTCGTCGGCGAACGAGAAAGACGAAATAAACAATGGATTAGCTGCAGGCGGTTCCTTTCCCTTCTCCCTTCCCCTTTCTAGCGCCTGCCACGCAGGCTATCTTTGTATCTGTTCCTGGCGGGTGGGCGTCCGCTTAAAAAATACCGCCGTTGTGATGGGCGCTTACCTCCTAATAATATACTGTGTTTATAGTGGGAGTGCACTTAGCTATCCAAGCAAGCTAGTTTACAGGCACTCCACTTTAATCCAAAGAAATAAATAATTCAAATAAACATAACATGATAAGAATCCCAACTGAAGGGAGGCAAACCAGTTGGCTATTTACAAGGACGACCGAGAAGCTGAACCAGGCACTTAGCCAGAACAACACCAGCTAGTGGCCAGAACGGGATTTGAACCCGATCGAGCCCCCTAAACCACTCGGCCATCATGCCTCCTCCCGCTAGGTGTCAAAACTAGTAGACAGCTCGCTTTACATGACCTCACGCTATGAACCTCGTTTCTCACGAAAGCAGCTGCGATACAGTAAGCCTATTCACTGAAGATAGATTTTCGTCGTTATCGCCGCCCTCTCTAAATACCATAAGCTCTCTCAAAACAACCTCTAGCTATTTCTCCTATTTGTACTCCTATTTATGATTCGACTGTGGTTCATTTAACATGAGTATTTGCCCGGACACAATAGCCTTTCTGCTAAACTGATACTGATCATTTCTCGATTTAACGCCGGACCCCAATTAAACGCCGGGTGAAAACTAGTAGTTTTAAAATCCAGACAAGGTGCTGTACTTGCACACGAAGAAGGAGTTGGCGAAGTTGCCTATTCGTGAACTCAAAATATTTTTTTAGTTGAACCCATCTGCTTGCTATGTACCTGCTATGTACCTGCTTGTTCTTACATTACTTAATATGTTCTGTTTGCCTTGGTAATAATCACTTTCGGTGACTTAGGGACTGCAGTTTGTAGGGGCGAAAAAAGAGAATAATCGTTCTGCCCTAAGAAATCTTCTCTGGGTCTCCGGCAAAGAACAGACAGTAATAGATCAATTGAAGTAAAGAAAATTCTACCTTGTTAATAAACGCTGGACCCCGATTAAATGCGTACGCTGGCTTTAAACGAACGCCGGGTTCATCTGAGCCAAGTTGAAACAAACACCGGGGGAGTTAAATTGAGAAAATACAGTATGGCTGAATAATAGTTTGAATGACTTTCAGCTTTTTCGCCACCTAGCTTTGAAACATGCAACTGCACAAACGCAGCTCTGCGAAACTTGAGACGTACTGCATACATTCTCTCAACAAACTTGACAGAAATAACGCGCTATAGGAATTATTCGAGCTATAGGAATTGACCCGAGAAGAAGAAGATGGAAATGGATCAGCCACTAAGTTATTGAGGAATGATTCAGAGGGACGCCGTGTCACAGCTTTGAAGTCATTGGAGGCCGGAACGGAGAAGGAGAACAGGGTAACTTAGGACAGCGATTACTGGGAGGATGGTGGACGATAAAAGACGGGCGGCCGGGCGGCAGTCCTGGGCGAATGCAAGTGCTCTGTGGCGCGTCGAAGTGGAAGGAAAAGGTCGAACCCTTCTGCGCCTTAATTATGACTCGAACAGATAGGAGAATGAAATCCAGTAAAAGGCTGTTATTTTGAACAACGTAACTGTAGTTTGCAATTGCATACATTACGCTAATCAAGTTGGATCTTACCGCAGCTGTAAGCGATTCCTTTCATGTGGTATTGCCATTATGCTGTGCGCGGCTATTGAACCTTAGTTTCTGTGTTTCAAAGTAAAAACATCCACGCTGAGTGTTAAATTAAATGTATTCTTCGAGTTCAGTATCGCCATATCTGTGACCGTTGAGTTGAGCATCTAAATGCCAGAATGATGCTTGAAGTTATATTCCAACGACAGCACAGTATAACAGTTACAAAAAAAAAAAAAGGCATCAGTGAACAAAATTTTCCTTTCAATTTTCGTCGCATGTCAAAGGAATTCGTTTCAGTCTGGGGTATTTTATTTTTCGCATCCGCTCCTCTTAACAGGAATAAAAACAGATAGTCGGTAAAGAAGTCGAGATTTTAGAGAAAAGAGATAAATGTAAATGTTTTCAAACTGAGGCAGAAGAGTCAGCTGCAATACGCCCGGGTTTCAAAGGTGTTGTTGAAGTTTCTAGTTTGTGCTTTCGACAAGGAAGTGCGTAATTTAAATACAAGATGATTCAGAACGTTTCGGAGTCAGTTCTTTTTAACGCATTTAGTTTATATATTATTCTTAATTTAACCCGATACCATACATGAAAACTGATAAAGTTATAATAAAGATTAGAACTCACAGTTGTTTTTAGCAGTGGGAGGCTCCCAAGTGATATGCTAGTCGTTGTACAATATGTACTGAATCATAGTCAACGGCGGAAATTTATATATCCCAGCTGATCGCGATAAAATTATGTTTACAGAGAACTAACGAATACCCAATAGGAAATAGTGTTATTAAAATGAAAACATTTCATGATAAGGCCTTTGGCGACAGCTGCATGCTTATGTCCGTCAATAAGTCACACATACAATTATCATGCACTCCTGAATATGACTGTTCATGACAGTCGTGAAGACATTTTATAAAAAGCGAGGTTACAATAATCAGACAAGGAACTAAATTTTCTTATATTACTTTCGACCACGACGACTCAAGGACTGACGGAAGATCGTTGGGAAAATTTTCAAAAACAGTTCTAATAACAAAAATTAGAAAGTGATAAAGGTTAGAACAACGTGTCATGGGGACTTAATTGCAAGTTAACCACATTGCTATTTTTTTTTTGCGTGCCGAGCCGGCGACTAACAGAAATATACGTGATCGACGAGTTTTCATGTTTCTCTGCTGAGCCTCCCGTCTTAAGTGCACAGAAATTGACCGTCAGAACAGGGCATTCAAACATTACAATATTTACTTTATACCGGCTTTGTGAAAGCGAATATTTGCTCTTATTTAAGGGCTATTAAAAACAAGTTGAGCAGAGTGAACCGGAAAGAGTGCTCTTTGTGGATGACGCTGGGGGAGCGGGGGAGGGGAGGGAGATGTGTGGGTGCTAATCTTTGTTTTCCCGTTCCCTTTCATGACAATTAAGCTGCCATCCGTCGTAAATGATCATAAAATTGAACAAATGTGTAGCCATTCTGAATGATTTTTTTTTATTGCTGTTAGGGCGCAGAGTTATCCCTTGCTGGAGGAGGGAGGGGGGCGGAGACGGGGGAATGAAACTTGCTAATGAGAGTAAGAGGTTATCGCACAGGTGAAGGATGAAGGAGACAAGGAATGGGCTCTGTTCTTATTCTTTTGTCGTCTTGGTGTCACTAATAGACCTTATCATGTTTTACATTTAAGACGCCACGTTTCACGGTTAAGACGCCATCTTGTTGGGAAGGCAAAGCGTAAGGAATTTACAGTGATCTATTTCCCAGCCAGGTCTCGCGCACGTGACTTGAATAACCAAACACGTACCACTGAATCTTGGAAAGATGATTCCATAGCTCACATTTTGTCTGTATGCAAAAGTCATTCCGGAGGTTCTCTCACCATGTTTTGATTAATCCTAAACCGTTCACTAAGAGTTTCCCTTCCATCCATCGGCGCGAGTATTGGATGTGTTCATTTGGAATAAATAGATAGTATCTTCACCTTTTCTACTGTGCTGGTTGTCCATGGTCAAGTTCCTATTCCTGCAGTGTGGCTTGTTGTTTGAAATTCTTTTCTGCTTTTGGATTTTTTACCAGTATAGCGATGTTTCTCGTTGCGTCACCTATTGTTATTAAAGTGCCAACCAGAGGTTTATTACTCGGGCTTCCTGTGGAAGCCCGAGTCTAAATCTGTCGTCCGTTTTTCTTTTTTTTCTTTTTTTCCGTTGTTTTCCACAAACCTCATTTCCGGCGTATTTGCGCAGGCACTAACGATGAACCCTTGAAACCCCGTAAAAACCTGTTTACGGTTTGTTTACGCTTGTCTTGTCTGTTGAAAAGCAAGACACAAAGCAACTGTGGATTCCTCGACGGATTTTCAAAGGAAAAAGTTGACATGTCTACAGCTATGGCAAACGGTGTCGTATCCAATACGCTCAAACCACTTACAAACGCACACGCCGTTCGCGGTAGACCCACACTAAATGATGATGGTGAGCGTACATTTCGAAACGAGTCGTTCCGCGAACTCGAAGCAAATGTGAGGAAATATTATGACATCAAATGAGCTGAATGAGCTATCAATGAGTACAAAAAGTGCACAAACTTTGACTACCGATCTCAAATGTTCCTTGACGAACTTGAGAGGAAACTTTGACACGAACAGTTTAGGTGCTGGCGAATACAAGATACCCGTTGATGATGAGATTAGAGGTACAAAGACGAACAGCAGTAGTAACAGCAACAGGAAAGCGTTCATGTTGGGTGATGAAGAACCCACGCACCGAAGCGAAGATGCAAGTAACGTTTTTACTTTTTTGGCTTTTGTCACCAGTATTTCATTTCTTTTGTATACTTTAGATTGTGGATTATCAGCTGTATCAAGTCTGTGTAGTGTGTTAGTTTTATGTGTAATCTTGTACCTTCGCGTGTTCTACATGAATGTGTTAAGTTTATCAGTTTTATCAACACAAATATCGGATGTACTTAAAAAATGCGAGGTATTTGAGAAGGCAATGCAGTTATCTGTACATGATCAACGTGATGCCTTAGTGAAAATAAAATATAGAAAGGAATTCAGATCTCGTTATGCTAAGTTTGTGTATTTTAACGACAACCGTGAATGCCATGTGCCATTAAGACGTTGTAGGATGCCAGTGAAAAAGCTAAAAAGTCTGTCACAGAAAAGCAGGAAACTAAGATTGTTTGTGTTCCCACGGTCCTGTCGTGTTTATTCCCGCTGGCACACACTCACACAGGCAGTCCCGGCCAATGCTTCAACGAATCGAGTTTGAGTCACAAAATACATGTATAATTTTATATATTAGGCTGTGCGGAAATAGAGGGCCCCTACACTTTTTTCGTGAAACGTGATTGGGACTATTTTTTTCTCGTGAAACGTGATTTAGGTTTATTTTTTCATTCGTGATTCGTGATTGCCGATATTTGCTTTATCGTGAACGTGAACGAATTTTGGGAATTATCCGTGACGCGTGAACAGTCTCAATATTTTTACGTGAATGGATGTTCCAAAGTGGTATAGGGGACCCTCGAAATAATCCACAACATCCATTTGCCACTCGAAAAGCCCGAGTGAAGGCCAATACGGCCTCTAGTTGGCTGTTGAAACAGTACATGCTATTGTTCGGTGGCTGGCAAATTTGAATATCAAAAGAAATTTGACGTCAATGTTTGTAAACAAGAAACATCGCTATTACTATTATCAATGCTGGGGATGTGAAGGATTTTGCCGAGGATATATGTTGGTAGGGACTCTATGAATAATCACTACCAACAATCATACCCAAGATGTTACAAGGACAGACTTGGAATGTGATTTCATCAGCATTGTCCGACACCACACGCAAACTCGGAAAAAGAATTCCGAGTTCTCTCAACAGTTTCTTGGAGTGACACACCAACAGGAGTAAAACCGAGTGCATTTCAACTACTCACGGTTCGGATGATGAATCTAAATGAGTGTAAACTGAATACTATAACAATTCCCCATAAGGGGTAAAAATTATGTAAGATACCGAAGTGTGATCATCTTTAGTCAAAATATTGACTAAAGTTTATAACCTTTAACCTTAAACCTTAACCTACAGCCTTGGAATAGATATATCGACAGCTGGAATGCTTTGCGAATGATATTGTAGATCCGAACGATTGTATAAAATTATTAATGAACTTTAGTCTCATGATGACCGCGTATGATTTGTGTGACACTGGTGTCTTGGTCTCACGATGAATTTTAATTGTATACAGTGATACTTTCCAGAATGCATGCTATTTAACATTTAGACCCGTGGCCCTTGAGGACGAATGGTCTAATTGTTTTAGTATCAAACAACTAGTCGGACATAAAAGGCAATAATAAAGTTAGCAAACGCAATTTGAAGAAATATTTGCTTGGGAATAAAGCGAAAGAAATTGCGTCACGCTCGATTGCTACTCGAGTCCTCTAGCAGCGTAGCCAATCAAAATGCAGGATTTGCATTAGTCCACTAGTTGAGGGATGCTAATTATGATTATGCGCAGTATAAGAATTTACTTTAAATAAATCTCGGTCAAGAGAAGTCTCGTTAAAAAGTTTCCCATATTGATTATTTATCTGTGAACAAAAATAATCTGTGAATAGATTGTAATTGTTGATAAATGATCCCCACCCATCAATGATGGAATTGCGTTGAAAAATTCTCCATTGTTTTTTGTTAACATTTTATCAATTTCAATTAATTTCCGTCCCTTCCTTTCCTCCCTAAACTAAATAAATTAAGAAATTGATAGAGGGGAAGAGGTAACAAAAGGAATGATAATAAATGAGAACTCTTTTTTTTATATCTACGTTATGGTTTATTGGATCATCGCTGTTCTTTAAAAATATTAATCGACGAAGTCCTGAAGTAAAATTGGTGGTTTGTTTTGTTGTTTTAAATTGCCACTTCCGCATTCCCATAATACACTTTGTTTGCCCTCTCCCCCCAGAATTTTGCAAAAGCATTGTTTTCAATTTCTCTCGGGACGACTGTAAGTCCCATGAACAACTGAAAACAATGGTTATGCAAATATTGGGGTGCAAACGAGGCGTATTATGGGAATGTGAATTAGCATGGTGTAATTGAGTTTCCTTATTAGTCCCTTGTCGAACAGACGTTCCTCCTGTGATCGATTAGGTATTGTTTACAACATTAAACCAGTAAAAGAAAATAAACTGTTTGCTGACTGAAAAATGACGCGGCCACCCAACAAACATTTTTACAAGTTAGCCAATCAAGTTACGCGAATTTAATTGACAGACACGCCTCCATTTGGTTGTTGCGTGTTGAAACGTTCTCGGCGGAGGCGTGTCTGTCAATCAAATCCGCGTACCTTGATCAGTAGCTAACTTGAAGAAATGTTTGTTGGGTGGCTACGGTTAGACGCGTCGCACTGTAATAACCTGCTGTATAAAGATCGAGAAAAACTGACAATTTCTAAAAGTATGGTCAATCGAGTCTCTTTCTACTTATATATGCAATCATCATCCATTCGTATCTTCAGAGAAGTGTTCAATCGACATATGAAAGATAAGCATTTCAACGAGAAATAAATGGAATTTTCTATATATTTCCGCCCTTATTGACGGGTTAAGTTCAAAGTTATTGTCAGACATTACAAAATATTCCGTTTTCTTAGTTATTGAATCACCAAGAAAGTAGGGAGCTTAAGCATCGACGAGGGCGACGGCGATGAAAACGTCTTCTCGTTTCTGTAGCTTTTTCGCGATTATTTCAATTTGTTTAACTTGGAAAATGCTAGCGAACTACCAGGGACTAAATTGCAATGAACTGCATCAAAATAACGAAAAATAAAAACAAATTGGCCGCTATGCGTTCACGTCCTGTACAAAAACATGCATGAAATTTGGTCATTCCACGTTGTTGAATTGCAGAGGACCAACTATGTAAACGCACGTGCAAAGCGATTGTTTTTGTTCAATAAACCCATTGTTTGTCGCGTTCTCGTTGCCGTTGCCGTCCTCGTTGCGTAAGCTCCTTTGTGTTTAAAACTCGAAAACACGCTTCAAATCGTAACTCGGAGAAAATTGGCGTTTAAGCTTTAATGACATGATTATATTAAAGTCTTTATCGAAAAATCGAACCCCATTTTGCCCAGTTTTATACGTTTGTGCTATGGACTTTTATGGGTACTAAATACTCCCGAGAAATTTCAAAATAATTACATGGAGTTAAGTTGATCATGAGTTGAGTGAGCTACATCAATGCAAAAAAGCCTTTCGAATTGCATTTGATTACATAAAGCCCTCGAGGTGAAAACAGAAGTTTTTTATTATGATCGAGTTTCAGTTGCAGTGTTTCAGGCGTTTTTCCTCAAAACATATTAAAATGAAAAAAGGTTCTTATTAAATCAGATATCAAAATATTTAGCGCTAGCTTGCAATTGGAAATGTTATTGAGCCGGCCCTTGGTAAAACTGGAACTAACAATTAGACATCATTCACATCGCTGATATAAATTAAATAAAGGAAAGACCATTTAAAGTGACTGCAATTCGGAGACAACGATTTATCATTTGATCTCCATAATCATACATGTAGTTGACCCCTGTAGTGAAAGAAAACAAGCCGATCTCGTGAGGAACAAAGCCCTGCAGGAGATCAACACTGTTGTAAATTTGTTGCATGGAATTACAGTCCAACCTCCCCACGACGGCCATCTTGGCGACACAGGAAAGTGACCATTGTAGAGAGATGACCGTTATGGAGACGAAGGGGTGTAATATGACACATTTTATTTGGAAGGGTGGTACGACATTTCTATTGGGAAAACATGGTTATTGTAGCATATAAATACATAACACAATCAAAATACATATCAATATAACTGACAGAGACCAAAAATAAATGTTCAGAAGTTAAATGTTAACAAAACCAAAAAAAGTTGCAGTAAGTAGATATTCGCTTTTAGCATCGCAAAGATATTTACAGACCTTAGCATGCTGTGAGG
This sequence comes from Galaxea fascicularis, assembly GCA_948470475.1. Lineage (NCBI taxonomy): Eukaryota > Metazoa > Cnidaria > Anthozoa > Scleractinia > Euphylliidae > Galaxea > Galaxea fascicularis. The sequence goes on from OX419338.1 coordinate 32,581,717, forward strand.
GGAGCAAGTTCGTGCCCCTTTGCAATTTTAGAGGACACGAATTGCAACAACTTACTAATTGTTAATCTACTCTGGCCTTCCCCGATGTCCAACATCTTATTTGACTACAAAGTCCTCTCTTTGTGCAACTATTTGTAGCATTAAAAATACATGATCTTGATTCAAACAATTTTCGAACACATGGGTACTTCGTGAAGTCCATCCCCACTCGTTTCCAGGTTTCGATCGAAAACAACGCGTCGTGCTAAAACATCTGCTCACCCAGTACAGTTCTATTCGGTAACAGAGCCGACAACGATTCTCTGTTTTTCAGAACACCTACTTTTCCCCTGGCGCTGAACAGAGCTTTCATCGGACTGGGAAGAACGAAAATTTATTATTTTCTTGGATAAAATACTTGGCCCCGAATTAGTCTATTGTTTGACAAGGACAATTTGACGTTTAAGTTTCAGCGGAGGCCTCCTTTCGATTGCAAAACAAATTTTTGCATGGCCGCAAAAAACGTGAGATGCAAAATTCTTCAGCACGGGTCAATAAACTACCAGGTCTAACCTTGAAACATACACTGATAACGGTGTCGCAAATTTTTTTGTTACACTTGTGAAGCAATGGTCACTTTTGTAGTATTCCTTAATTATATCAGATATTCTCACTGGTAACTAGTCTGCAAATGTATGTGCAAACCTTAAAGAAGTCTAATAAAACCGTACCTTAGTGTTACTCTCTTACCGTTTTTGTAGTTTTCTCAGTTTCAACAGGTTGTCAGGTAAGACGGTTGAAAGCAGATAAGTTCTACTGTCTAAGCCTCTCTCCGCCGAATACGCAACCACTTTGAGCGACTGCCTTCATTATGAAATTTACAATGAACTGAACATGTGAACTGAAAAAGAAAACTAATTTTGATAAATTAAAAAGGTCCCTAGTTGACAGTTTAATTATAAGAGGTTCATAATGTTCTTCGATTCCCCGGGCTGTTAAAACCAGGAAAGACAAACACGGTACTTTAACGGATGACGATTTATGGCATTTGATCATATCATTTGCTCCAAGACTTTTAAGGTAATTGTACCACACGTCGCTTGACTTGAATTCACGTCAAAAATGCTGGTTTATTGCAGGTACTGTCAAAAACATATTTTGTTTTTTAGGAAATTTCTGTTTATTTTATGATTTCCGGCAAAATATACGCACGTCAGACATCTGCTTCGTTGACAAGAGAGATTACCTCGGTGTCTTAGAAGGGCATGGAAAGCTTTGATAGATTTGCTAGCAAGTTCTGGTTGAAAGGCTTAAATTTGGCTTCTGACGAGATACTGTGTACACGAGAAGTAGAAAAAATGTGTACTTATTAAATTCCCGAACGCCTGAATTAAAAAAAATATAGGAAATACCGAGATATTAAAACCAAGTTTTTTTTAATATGTGTTTGTTTTATTTTTCTTTGCTAGTTTAACATTGTGATTAAAATAACACACAGTTTGCGGACCATTCAGTCCACAGAATTGTCATACTTAGAGTAGGTAAAACAGAAAAAGAGATCTTTTTTCAGCTGAACTCCCCGTATAAATCGCAAACAATTTTATCTCATATTATGACTATTTTGACGCTATTATTACTTTTGTTTCCGAAAGGATCTTTGTCCTCCACGGCGATGCCTTGTAGAAAAGAAATACATCAAAACTGAAAGACACGGGGAATATTCAGTGGAATCGATCGATCATTAACTTAAATCATAATTCGGGGTTGCTTTCACAGTACTGGTAGTAAATAATTTTTTATCTTGTCTCATTCACTAATGTATTTTCAGTGTCAGTTCCATAACCGGCGAAACAAGGCATCAATTCATTATCATTTCAGTGTGATTTATGTGGTGTAGTCTCGTCCTTCAAATACTTGTGCTCGATCCGCATGCAAAATCGGGCGGATCACGGCCTTCGGGGCCTTCATTTATGATAGTGACAAGTAACTACCAAGAAGAAAATAGGTTGCCTTGTTTTAGGGTTGACAATTTAAAATTTAATCTCTCAAAACGTGAATTTGGCGACGATTTTCATTATACCAGAGAGAAGATATTGATCTTTCTGCAATGCTATTAAAATCAATTCGTCCTACTAGATGTGAGACTGGGCCAAGAAAATGAACCTCCTGTTAATTAAACCATTTTTTTTACTGCAACCGGCGGCTTGCGCGCACTTGGAGTTCAGTAAGAATTACACGCAAGCTAAAGTCACTTGAACCGACCAAGGAAACACCTGGGAGCAAAAATAAAACATTAATTTTTAAAACATTGCGGCTGTGGCCAAAAATGTATTATGAGATGTCCAAGAAGCGTGTTTAAATAATGGCGGGAGGGGTACAAAATTGACCAATCAGGGGTGTTTTTATCAAAATCTAGCCGTACGACTCCACCTACAAATTTCAGGATTTGAACTGTGGATAAAAAGAGAAATTTATCGAGAAGAACACGAAAATCTGTAAGGCACAATTTTTGCAGTCAGCGAAAATGCTGAATTTTGTTTATTTTTAAAATTAATACAATTCTGTCTGACAGATTAAAAAAATAAATTCTACATCTCCATTTTGGTGTATTTTGGCAGATTTCAAAATTTGAACGTAGGTTGCACCGCTAGTTTTTGAGAAATTGAGCGAGGAAAATAGGGTTTTTAGGTTTTATGCGAACTCCATTGAGGAAAGTATGGCGTATACGTTTGCCAGAGAGAAGCGCGCGCTCTCTCTCCACTTCAACCTCGTGTGTTCAGTTATAATGTGGCTTTGTTTACTGCACCGACTACATCTAAGGCCTGTGGAAGGCAGTGACATCGTAGTGAATGTGATTTCTTTTATATTTGTTCACGGTCACTTCATTCGGGATTTTTACACGACACAGTCACATTTTGTTCTTCATTTTTGCTTTGGAGTTTTCCTTCGTCAGTTCAGTTCGTGTGACTTTAGCAACCTCGTTCCCAGGGTTTCTCCTCTTTCCGTCCCCTGGAGAGACCCTGGGAACGAGGTTGTGACTTAAGCTCGCGTGTGATTTTTCATCCAACATCGCTTTTGTTGCACACAACATGGGGTGGCTAAACTGCTTTTTTTTTCAACGGCACTGGAGTATTCAAATAATCATTTTAAACCCCAGTTTAATTTTCCAGTCTTTCTTAAGAACTACTGCATACTCCACAGCGGTTTTAAATTTAAGGGATTTTTATAGAGATGACATCAACCGCCTTGCAACTGAAATATCAAAGATATGTCAGTTGGGCATCTCAATTGTAATTAAACTTTAAAACGAAAGTTAAGCGAATCATATCAACTGCCCTGCGTTGATACACTCCTTTTTAATAAGGATTAAGGTTACTTCAAACCTTCGCGGGTGTCCTCCAGGAAATAAATTCGTACACGTGCTGTTTTCAAGAAAACCCCAACAAAAACTATATTTCAGTAGAAAGGATTTAGAGTGTAGCATTCGATAAAATTACGCCCTATTTTTCTGCTCCTTTCTTAAAGGCGATAGAAGCCGGTAAACGCCAAAATTACATTCTGATATTCCGTCGAATTAGTAGGGTATCAAATGCGATCGTCGATGCAAAATAACTGTGCAGTGTTAATCACAAAGCATCAATCCCTCAAAGTGTTTTCGAATTTTCACGTATTTCTATTGATTATCTTTTTTTATAGATCTTGTTCAAGAATCGATTCCCAAAACGTGTTGCGTCAGAGGCCAGCCACGAATGGCCGTAGCCAAACTTCAGAACAAGAAGAGGCAAGTTTCGCGGAGCGCCGAAGGGGGAAATCTAGAGGCTCTAGATTGATACTCGCTGGGGAGTCCTCGTCTTTTCAGTGGGGATTATGACATTTTTGTGGTTTGTTAACTTTTATTAAAAAATCTCTTTTCTCGATATTTCACGCACGTTTTAAGATTTTCTTTTCATTTTTTGGTAAATATTAGCTTAAACAATGAACTGTAATTTGGTTGAGAAAAAAGATTTGAAGTACCCAAGTAAAGATGCATTTGACTAGCCCGCAAAGTAGGCGTCTTTTGGCCTGCAGTGCAGGCGTATTTTGGGCGAGCGGTTGCGCATATTCCCGCATCGAGTGTTTAGGCCGCCATCTTGGATTAGGTAAACGGTGGAGGCTTGGGACGAAGAAAAAAATGCCAAGGGAGCTGGTGTGAAGTAGAAAAATTGGAGAGGGGGAAGGGGGAGGGGAGGGGAAACGGTTTTTTCTTTCTACCTCGCCCCCTCTGCCCCACCCACGACTCGCCCTTTCTCACTCGTCTTTGCGAATCCAAAATGGCGGCTAAACACTCGAACGATTAAACCGCCTGCATTGCAAGCTAGTGCCGTGGTGCAGGCGAACGCTCGTTTAAAGGCCGCCATTTTTGCAGTGCAGCAAATTGAGAATTGGGACTAGTGGATTGGATATCTGTTACCTTTTCTTGCGACAGACAACAGCCTGACGGAAAACAACGCACGTACATACATTAGACCAACAAAAGACGGATCAAAACGCACCAATCGCTGCGTACAGTCTTCACTACCAATTGGTTGGTTTAACTGACAGTCGACCAACAACATCGAGACTTCGCTGACCAATCACATCAACGATTAGACCATTTATACCAGGTATTGACGTTACACTAATCATTTGACTCTGATGATGACTCCCACTCAGGTTGTCGAAACGTCAGTCAGTGTCACCTCAAACAGTCCTTCTCAGGACTTCATGCACCCACCAGGATGATCATACTCCACTTATCAGTTTGGTTTTTGTTTGTTTGTTATGAGTCTCAAAGTGTAGACAAAGCGGAAGCCGGGTATTCTAGGCGTCTTTAATATGAAACGCTTGGTAATTACCAAGCCCGTCACCAGTTATAAGGCCATCTAAAAGTCGTGATGTTTGTCGAACTGTTTTAAAAAATCATGGTCCAATTCTAGGTGATCTAATAATCATCATGTCATTGGGCAACGGAAAAAGAGCCCTCTCCGATTCGCTTACAGCACCTTTTTCAATATTATATCAAGCCACTGGCTTTACGTCATTAGCGAATGGTACTTCTAAAATCTTGGGTCTCGTAAATGTTTCGACAGCCTTTGCGAAGAGTCTCGAAGTCTCGTTTATAGTGCACTTATTTCGGTCTCGAAGTTTCGCATGTTTAGTCTCCGTCTCGGATTTTCAAACAAGGGTCTCGGCGTCTTGCGAGTCTTGGATTTTACCATTCGCCAGCCCTACAATTAGTTTATCTACAGCGATTTTATGCTGACGTTAGTTCTGACGATCAACGTGCGTGCTGCGCATTCTCCGGAGTTTGTTGATTCATGTAAGACGTCACAAAATGTAACATTTAGCAACTACTTACATGAAGTAAATTCCCATTTTTTTATGCCAACCGCCATTGTGCATGGCTGCGAAGCTGATATACTTCGTTCTTTCTGATATCACTAGTTGAAACAACTTCTTAACTGTAAAAATCAAAGAAATTGTTGGGAAAGAATTTAAATGCTTCAAAGATAAGGTAAGTGGTTCGAAACGAATGACATCGATTCGTATTCCATCGAGTGGGATCGTCACAAACATTGTGGTGTTGAGACTGCAATGCGTACATACAAACTGGAAATCATCTTTACTTATGGGATTTCCATTTATTACGCCTTCGTTGAAACGGTGTGTTTACCCAATTGCAATATCATAATTAACAAACAGTTTACCTAACTCACTCTAATGACAATGTAAGTACGATATCATGGAAGACAATAGACCTTTTTACCGATACGGCGGCCATCTTGAATTCCGAGGAAATTATGGGATACCCAGGGGGCAGATGAGAAATAATTATAAAGAATACTGTGGCGTGATATCTTTTAACAATAATTTTTCGCTAACCATAGAGACCACTGCCAAATACCGTGACAGAAAGATGTAACGCTTGTAATATTTGTTTTGGAATATGAGAGACAAGCAGTAAAAGTTTATCTTGAAAGCTGTGTGGGATACATTTTGCAGCGATTGCCCCCTCGGCAGCCCATAATTTCTCGGTCAAAACAATAGAATTCAAGACGGCCGCCGTATCGGTAAAAAGGTCTATTCAAGATAAGATATCATGGTCTCGTATATGTTAAATAATTTATTTTATCATCTTATGAGCACGACTGTCAAGTGAATACTATCGGCAGTCGGCAAACTTAAGACTGTGTGCAACTGACGGTCTAACATTTTTTAGTAAAATCCAACTAGAGGTCTATTATCAATGCTGCGTTCTGATTGGTTGAGCTACTAGTAGGCTATTTGCTATAGCTCACTAGTAGCGAAAAGCGCCGGCTTTGAAAACCAAAATAATGGCGGCTGAATCGCGTTTTACTGAAGTTTCGGACGAGTATTTGAGCTCATTATTACATAAATCTATAAAAAAATCTACAAAGAAGTCAACTAAATATGAAATGAAGATATTTAACGGTAGGAATGCACAAAATAAATTTGAACTATTGACCGAAATGTTACCGTAAATTTGACTCCTTTTGCAGCTACTATTTCTATCGTCTTTGTTTTGGCGGCAAATAAGAATTAAAGTCTAGCTTTAACTAGCGAGAGATGTTTTGTCTCGATATTTTTTTGACCAACTAGTTGGATTTTACTAAAACATGGCCTCATGGGCTATTGACTCAGAACCCATTCGGGCTCGAGGAATAATTGTTAAATATACCTGTTTTGCGTTACTTTTCGTGTATGAAATTTCGATGTCGTGTCAGATTGACGAAACAGTTTTTCTTCTTCTTAACTCAGTGGCTTCATGTTCTTGTTTAGTATCCTGACAGAATATCTTCTTGACCATGTATTTGAGGCAACATCTGTAATTGGTACTTGGAATGGCGTAGATGAATGGATTCAAGGAACAGTTCAGGAGAGTCAGGTACTGCACACCCAGCTTCAAGCGAAAGAAGACGACTCGGAAATGTGAAGCATACTTGCTGGTTAACTCGTTAAACTGAAGAATCAGCACCACTCCATAGGGAACAAACGCAACGAAAAACACGCCTGTGAGTACCACCAGCACAATCAGCAATCTCTTCTTTTCGTTCACAGATCTGTGTGCGCTCACCTCCCTGACCCTGCTACATATAGTTTTAGAGCAGTACAAGCCAAAGAGAATTTTGTAGTAACAGAAGACGATCCCAAAGAACGGGGCCAACGTTAAGGTGACAATCAAAACTGTGACGTACACTCTCATCTTATCAGAGTCGTCGCCAGGGGAACAATGGGGCGAGTTGGGCCTATGATCTACGGACACAAAGAGAGGGGTAACCATTATGATGGAAGCCATCCAGATGCCAGTCAAAAAGTAAGCGATCTTGTCAGTGGACATCCTTCTGGTTGCGATCAACGGTTTCATCATTGCTTTATATCTCTCGACTGCTAGGAGGGTTAACGTTAATGTCGTCACCAGAAGCGTTACCATGGTGATATTGTTGGTGTAAATGAACTTGCAAAGGAAGCTGCCAAGAAAGCCTGTTGGAAAAGGTTGCTTAACAGGAATAAGAAGATGGATGGTCGTAAAAATCAGCGTAGTGATGTCTGCAGCCGCCACGTTCACCAAAAGGTAATTAGTAGTGGTTCTCATACTGTGAAATGTTTTGATCACGGCAAATATAAGGGCGTTACTAATCAGTCCAACCGCTATGATGAGCCACAGGAATACCATTCGGACCTGCAGCTCAGTCTGGTTTGGTTGGGTTCTGGTGATGGTCAGGGTAGAGTTGTTGAACGGAGCTGACATGATTTTACTGTCAATAACCTGCTTACAATGGATGAAAAAGAAGTGGAAGACGTCATTAAGTCATTGATTCCGGCTTTCTCCAATAAAATTAATGCCAAGATAATATATTGAACAGCATCGTCAAATTGGGAAGGGGTAATACCTAACGTACACTATTCTGCTAGGTTGATAGTAAAATCCTCACTCCCTATTTGAAGGGATTTGGGGGAGCGGGATTTGGGGCAAAACACGAATATTTTTAGCCATTTTGGTCTCGTCTAGGGTTGCGCACGAAGAAGGGGTGTCCTGTATTTATAATTTTGACCGCATTCTCATCATACGCATTTCGTCAACAACAACAACAAGCCTTATTTTCTCCGTTTAGATAATACTTTACAGACATTTAATTATTTTAATTGTAAAAGAAAGATGGGGACTGGCTGCCTGAAATAACCATAGAGTTAAAGAGGGCAGGCAGCCAGTTTACTTCGTCCTACAAAGGGTTTAATTGTATGAAAGGCTTCTTATTCCGCAACGTGAAATTTCCTTTATCCAACTTGTATGACAATTTTTTTCCATGATCATTGAGGCCGCTTGTATCAAGGCGAGGGCAACAGGCTAATGTGGGATTTATGAGGAAATACAATCGTTCTGCATGTGCGCTTTTTATTTTGGTATTGTATCTTAAGTCGGCCGTTAAAAAAGGAACATGAAATCATCAAATTTAAAGTTTTCTCAAGGACATTACTGCATCGACACATTTTTCCTTTTTCCACTTCACTTGACCGCCAGCTGTTCTTAGTTTTAGCCCGTATAGCTCGCCTTCATTTTAAAATAATAGCCACGTATGGTTACAATAACGGAAATCCGTATTTTGAAGGGATGTGTTCATTGCCATTGCTGTTGTCATTGAATGAATGAACAAACGAACGAACGAACGAACGAACGAACGGACGGACGGACGGACGGACGGACGGACGGACGAACGAACGAACGAACGAATGAATGGCTTAGGGTATGAGCTAGTTTACCGATCATAAAGCTAAGCTTTGTTTTGTTATTGTAGTAATGTAAAAATGTTTGCCTAAGTGCAAACATGATATGTTTCCATGATTACACTAACATGACAAGCAAAAGCGAAGATGCCGACTGGATAAGAACCCCTCTAATTGGGGCATTATAGAGCTGTGCAGAGGAGCACTAACAGATTTGACCTCCTTAGTGAGGATATTGCTGTCTTTTAAATAAACTATCTATGATGTCGATAGTCAAACTAAATACTGGCAAGTAGTTATATGAGCTATATTAAGGGGTATCTCTACTGAAAACCTTTTTACTGCGACTTAATTGTGATGAAAATATGATATGAGCTTTACTTGAAACGAATTTGCTGATAAGGGTTAAGTTATTCTGATTCAATCCTAGTGAGGTAATGGTCGCTCAACGTTGTTGGAAGTTCAGTCGCTTCGAGTCCATCTAGTATTATTTCCTCCCACACAAGATTGATCATATGTTCACCAATATTGATGCAATGTCTTCTGTAATAGGCTACCTGAATGCTGAAACGCTTGCAGACCTCTGCAAGTCTTAACTGCAGAACGAGTAGTCATCGCAAAAATCGTTTCACGAAAGCAAATCGTAATATGTTAACTTCGTGCTATCAGATTGAGAAAAAGAACTTAATAGCTCCTAATGAATTCAGATTTCTTTCCACTTACCAAAACTCTCAGTGTTCGTTATCTTCATCATCTCCGAAAGGTTTATCGACACGCATTTTAGTTTTCCGTGATGGAGTGAGAAAAGATGCTCAAAAGATGACAAACTAATCAAATAATGTGCAAAACTGATAAAAAATCAAGCGTTCACTGGAAAAAATTAACGCTTCTAGTCCACAAAATACTATTTAATTATCAACTAAACGACCACCTTATCGGCTGTCATTAGCTGAACAAACAGTTAACCGATATATTTTTGCATTAGGTGTGCGCTATCTATGACGCGACGCCCTGAGGGCCCGTGAGAAAGCCACATATGTTTTAAGGCAATTGAATGGGTCATGTGCGTGTATTATCTTTTTATGTGCTTTTAATGTTTGCGAATTAAATTTCGCTAGCGTTTACTAATCTCGAGAAAAAAAATCGGCAACCTTGATAAAGCCATAGAAAAGGAATAAAAGGTGTTTCTTTTATTAATCATCGACACCAAAGCTTGAGTCGCGGTCACGTGATATACTTTTTCTCGACCAACGGTCATAGCCGAGATGTAACTGTATTCATTCACTTGCTTCAGTAACCCAAGCCAAGTCGTGAAAATGCATGTTTTTTCTTTAAGCTTTAAGCTTTAAAAAAGTAGGACATTTTTAAATCTGTTAATCTTTTCCACTGATATGGTCATTGTCAGGAGAAATGAAAGGAATACTGATTTTTCACCACAGAAAAGTAATTCCAATAATTTCCATGTACAGATGCAACCGTTTAACTGTTATAGCAGCAAACAGTGCGAATTGAAATTATATTTCAATATACATCATCTGAAAAATCATTTACTTCAGGGAATTTCAGGCATTAAAAACATAAATAAGCATGAATAAGCGTGAAGAAGCACGAAAGTAATAATCCCATTAATAGTTCTTTTCCACACAGAGAGAAACGTTAAAACAACATGGTTCAGCGTAATTAATCGTACTGCTTAAAAGAGTTTCACAGGAGCTTTCATTTTAATGAATGGTATTGATTTAGGATTTTATCCTCTTACAACAAACTTGTGCAACACGTTAAACAATTGCCGCGAGTATTGTTCCATAACATTCAGTATTTTAACATGCATCATTTGAAACGACTAAGGGAAAACATCTTAGTGGAATATATAAACGCTATCAAGGGAGTCCAATCGATAGCAGTCATCATAATTATCTGCGGCGGACAGCAATAGCAAAGAGGATTACAGCGACTTTGATTAGAATTACTCAAATCAAAACGTCGACTTCGCATATACGATAAAAAGTACCAAAGGCCTGATTTAGATGGATCAATGTCTTGGTTTCAGGCGGTCGCGCGCAGGAAAAAGCCGAAGGTGAGGTTAAACGCTATAGTGAACTCAGTAAAGATATTGACGAGTCTAGATTGTAAAGGAACAAATTAAACAGGTTTTGCGTTGGCAATTTTTAAAAGTTCACAAATATTATAAAGTAAACGATGTTATTCTGGTAAATGATTTAAGAGCAGGAGAAAATGTTATGGTTATTGCGAGGTAAAAGCTGCAAGAAATTTCGGGGCATCCACATTAATCGTTATATTGGCTCGTAGATATATACGTGTTCTCATAACTATTAAACAAAGTAGTTAGTATATCGAAAATATGAATTACAGTGAAAGATTTCAATTTCTTTAACCAAAGTACCGAGAAACAAAACATAACTTACTGGTAGTTTTCACGAGTTTCCTTGAAGAAACAAACTGTGACACAACACTTGAAATTATATGCAGATTGGGAGTTGCTCTTGTGACAGATAACAAGCCCTAATGGTTCTATTTGCCAGGAAATAGTTATTTGTTTTAGAACTCTTTAGAAGCAACCAATAGGACAGACTTAAGGATTAATTAAAGATCGCTTGACAATGGCTTTTTAAGTCACCTCATGTACAAGATTTTAAAGCACTCAAAGTTATATAAGTTTGAGATATATGAATTAAAAAGTGATAGCCTAGCTAGCTAGCTCTTTTCATTTCTGCAAACTTAAAGCGGCGGTCGATCAGTTTGGAGGCAGTTATCACAAATTTTAAGGAAAAAAGGATAAATTTCACTGGGCTTATCTGACTAACAACGTGAAAGATCTTTCTTAAAAGATTTTTGAAACCGTTACCATATTGAAGCACTGCGATATGAAGATGAAGTTATGCGCACTATAGTCGTTCATGGTTGCGACATCCCGCTTCACCTCGCGCGCGCTTTTAATTTGCTTTTAGTTTACTTGCATTTGAGCTTCATATACGTCTTTTGTTGTATGTAATTTTTGACGCCTATTTGACTCCAATATATCGTTTGCATAACGTTCAATAACCTAAAAGCCAGTAAGCCCTTAATCTGTACTCTTTTTGTACAATTTTTTTAATCAGAAATTTATTGATCTGAAGCAGGTGTCATTTGATCTCTCCATCATTTCAGTCTTTTACTCGCAGACATATGTTGTGTTTCAAAAATTTATTTTTTGCCAGGCAAATCATATCTGTCCATAAGTTTTTAAGGCGAGACGTATTCCGTTACTAAGAACTCTAAAGATTCACGTATATCGTGTATTTTGTCTCATAAAAGTGTCGGATCCCTAAAGGCATGGAATATCATTATTTGTAATAGAAAAAAAAAAAAAACAAACAAACAAACTTGGCGACACCCGTTAAGTCAAGAATATATTTTCCTATATTTTTTTCACTTTGTTTCTTTGTGGGACGAAACTAAAACTATGCCCAGTTAGGGCAAAAAAGTATGTTTGCCATAATAATATGAATTTCCCATTTAACAGTAGTGACAGTAACTGCAATTTTGAGCCACGTTAAGGTCATGCCATATATTTAAAGCTATGCAATATTTTGGCCATGCAACCAGTTCAAGAAGTGGAGGAAGATCGTGGGAAAAGTCTTAGACAATAGCGTTATACTCAAGAAGATGGAAAATGTGAGAGACACGAGTTTCATAGCCGCAAGCTACTTCTTTTTAAGACAGCCTAGCGACAAACAAACAAAGCAGACAAGAGATTCATTGACCACTCAAAAATAGGCTCAAGTTAAAACAGGCCGCCAAAGGCCGCCAATCGAACCTGCGCATCGGAAAAATAGTATCCCCTAAGGTAAATGTTTAAGTTTGAAAAAGCTAAATGACAACCTAATTTTACCGTATTTCCTCAAATTAACGCCTGGTCTTGATCGTGTTTTGCAAAAACGCCTCCTGCGAAGATTTAAACTCGGATTTTCTTAAGTGATTGCTGTCAATGAAAGGATGCAGTTTTAAGTAAACTAAAAGGTCGGAACCGCCAGGATTTAGTTAGCTTATCGTTGCTTAAACGGAAACGGACTCTTTTGAAATGGTTTCTTCACAATATTGAATGTTGCTTTACAAATCAGAAATATAGCGACATTAGTCTACCGCTTCTGATTTTTCTGCCAGCAGGACACTTCATTAGAGTTAATGCGTTTGCAAATTCGTTAAAATATTTTTCATCGGTCTGGCAAACAAGGAGGTTGTGGTGAGATCAGAGGGAGAAATGAACACCTGATAGAGCACCATATAAATTTCTTGTTAAATTTTTAAGCTATTGCTGACTACGAAAAATAGTGACGCTTTGCTCATGCTTGTTTTGCTCAAGGTTTATGAAAACTGATCCCTTAAGCTCTTGATTCAGGGAAGTATGTGGAAATGTGATCATAACAGATGATAAAAATTTACCACCTTTTATTATTACACAAGATCTGAGAAATCTAGCTATAAGCTGTTTCCCTGCCTTCAATTGGACTTCTAACTAGGCGGAGGACACAATGCGCAAACGAAGTCATATCAAAACCGTTAATTATAAGTGCAAACCAGCAATGCCGATAATAAAATCTTCATGTCTTTCTTGTGCATTGTGTCTTCTACCTCGTTAGACGTCCAGTCCATACATGTACAGCTAAAAATATAGGACGAAACGGCATGGATGAACAAGTAAATGTGTTAAAAAAATCCATGAAATCAATAAGATCGAAAGACGAAAAATAAACATTTAAAATCAAACAATAAAGAGATAAGCAAATAGATAAATGAATAGGCCTTTTGGCGGTTTCGACGCCATCTTGTTCGGGCAGGCAAGCGTGTCGGAAATAACACTGTTTGTATGTCTAATAACGTTAAGAAGAAACATTTATGAATTGTTAATTTTAGTCGCAAACCAAAGGATTTTAGTGACAAAACTTAAGGGTGATACCTATTTATCTGTAATTCACGTACGTAGACTTTGTCTCCGGCGCGGATCCAGGATTTTTTAATGGGGGGGGGGGGGGGGTGGCTGATACAGTCGGCCACCAAACTATACTATATTTTTTGGGACCCATGGATGTATTTCCTTTTTTTCACGTATTAGATTTTTATGTTGGGCTTCTCCGAAAGGGAGTGGCTAGCCTAGCCACCAAATCCGCCTCCCCCCTGGATCCGCCTCTGTTGTCTGAAGCATGCGTAAATTGCAGATAAATGTATGGGGAATGTAAAATCGCACCGCGCAAATTCTACAGCCTGTAAAACCCTCAAATTTCGCCAGTAAAATTCTTTGGCTAGCGACTAAAATCTACAATTCGGAAATTTATCTTCATTAAAGATTTTCGTAAGTTATTTGATATTGGCACAACACTGTTATTTCCGACACGCTTGCCTACCTAGCCTGCTTGCAGGCGGTAGTTTGTATACGCGCGAGAATATACCCGGTCGCCATATTGGACGAGTCAGTGGAAGATCTGGCACGAGTGAAAGAGAAACAGCCTGCCCTAAACCCATGATTTTTCAGGACAAAAGTCAAATCCCGTTCACCAGTGGATGGGGTTTATAATTGGTCAAGTGAGTGTCAGAGGAACAATAGCCATAATGTGATGGCTGGGCTTAGTCACGCAGGAAAATTACCACAGAAAATCATGGAGGATGTGAAGGGCGTGATTAGTAAAACGTTCGAAAGGAAAATCGGTTGCATTGAAACCAGAACAGGAAACCGCTGTGATAACTATTCTAAGGGAAGAAAACGTTCTGGCAGTTTTACCGAGAGGCTTTGGAAAAAGTGTTATTTTCACTTTGTTTGCATTGTTAGCGCGAGAGCTTCAGTATTGGTTCCAGTTTGACAGCTCAAAAGTATTATTGCCGACCAACTTGAAGAATTATTGCAGAACTTGAAGGTATTTGTACAGCAACAGAACTGACATTAGAAAGCGTGAATGAAATACTGAATGATCCACCAACATTTATCTACGCTTCGGCGGAGAAAGCTTTCGAGGAACGGTTTCTCGTTCGTGTTCTTTTGCTGCAGAATCTGTAGATAGAGTCGTACTGTTGAAAGAAAATACTACGATGGAATTCGTCAATTCCAGTAAAAAAAAAAATTAAAACAGTATACAATATTGTGAGCTGAGGAGTCAACCAAATCCTCGAAACTCCAGTCGACGTATACCTTTTATTATTGCAAATTCTTGAAAATACAAGGAGTCAATAGCTAAATTTTGGATTAAATATCGATCCTGTATGATTCATACTGTATCTGCTTATATAAATATTGAGAGTGTGGCTGCTTCTTTAGATAGTTAGGCCCTGTTCAGACACCGTACCTCAGCCGAGCCGAATCGAATTCAACAAATTAAGTTCATGTGAAGTACGGCGTCTGAATCAATTGGGAACGGCTGATTTAATTTAGATCGGCTGAGTCAATTAATCTCGCCTGGCTCAGCCGGGAAGAACGGCTGTAGACCGGCTTTGATTCAGACGCCGTACTTCACGTGAGCCGAACCAAATGCATAATTATTTTAATGTATTTTTCATGCTGTTTTTACATGAGAGCATGCGCAAAGGCATCACGGCATCATTAGGGAGCTCATTCTCGTCCCCAGAGCCACTCGTCTTTAGGCTTGAAATGTCGTTGACGAGTGGCTCTGGACGCACCAAAAAATTCGAATTTTTTCATTGGCTGACAAAAAATGAATGCGCAGCAGAAATAAAAATCACAAAGTACCACGCAGTCCATTTTACTTCCGGCCCGCATTCCGGCGAGCAACCAACGTGCGGGCAAGCCCTCTTTGGCGCGCTTATCAAAAAATAAATATGAGCTTAAACATCCCGAAACATGGCTACGACGCCGAAGAAAAGTTATCAGTTTCCCCGTAATCAGTGCATCGCCTGCAATGATATCATTTATGACCGAAACCATCCTCTTCTGTTGTTTGGTAAAATGCATAAACAATCTTGCTTTTTCAAAGTAACGGCATACAAGGCAGATTTCTGTTCTTCTTTTAAAACCAATTTGCCTAACTTAAGTGCAGTCATAGACTCTTCCAACGCCTCTTGGAACCCATTTGACACGAAACAGGCCATCTTGACCACATTGTGTAGTTTGCCGTCTCTCCCCTCCCTAACGATTAGTTTCTGAGCATGGGCGGATTAGTTGGTAAAAATTAAGCATGCGCTACCGGATGTCCGTGATTTACGGACATCCGGTATTGGCTGCTACCAGAGCCCTTCGTTTCTCCGACCACGTGACCAAAAGAAACGGAGGCTCTGGGGACGAGAATGTAGGGAGCTTCGAAGGCGACGCCGGCTGAAACAGTCTAATCGCATGCGCTACCGGATGTTACGTCATTTCACGGGACGTCTTCAAGCAGGCGACGACTTGAAAAGGAGTGTTTTGAAGTCGTCTTCGAAGCAGGACGACTTGAGTCTTATTTTGTTTTGTCTCTTACATTTTTAGGTCGTAATCAAGAAATAACTGCTAATTAACAATGTGGGGGGTTTTGGCTTCCTTCAGTTCACTCTCAAGCCGTACTGAAATATTTCATTCTTTATCGAAGTGAAAAAGATGTCTAACGAAGATAAGTTGAATCATTTGTTTACAGCTTCGAACGTTCAAAGCACCAGCACTATAGAAAGGGAGATACTGTTTCGTTCTATCATTCAAGTAGGTAACTTTCAAAAGAGTAAAAATTTGAATTCAAACCGGTCAAGTTTTTCATATTTTTCCAGTTCAATTGACCAGTACTGAAAAATAGAAGCTGATGTTCTGTCAGTATATGTGAAAATTTTCACCTATTCCTCTAGCACGAGCTTTATTTATATTCCGTGTCTAGAAAAATCAGTACCCTATTAAGTTTATCCAGTTTTCGCATTTATAAGGCCATGTCCACACTGATGCGTTTTTGTTTGAATGGGTTTTCGATCGGTGTAAAAACGCATCGATTGATCTGCGTCCACACTGATACAGATGCCGTAGCGTTTTCAATACGATTCACTTTCAACAGCGTTTTCAAAAGTATCCGTTTTCGATGAAAACGCTCAGCGTTTTCGAGCGTATCAGTGTGACTGGACGGGAGGCCAAAACGCATACATATCAATGCGTTTTCAAACAAAAACGCATCAGTGTGGACATGGCCTAAGTTTAAAACTTCAAACATGTTCCCTAAAGTAATGTGCTGGTTGAGTGGACATCGTCTCCGACGTCGTCGTCGTTCGCTTCTCATCGATGGCGCCACCTGAAGTCGTCGTCGTGAACGAAGTCGTCAATCGTAAACTCCTTATTATTTTGGAAACGGAGCGGCCAAAAATGTTTTCACGTGACCAGAATTTTTGAACCGCAGAAGGAAAACAACGGTCCGTGAAGTGGGCTGAAAAAAAGCCCTTGTCCACGGACGTCTGCGATGGATAGTAGCATTTTGAGGCGAAGAAAGGCTCTTGCTTGCAGATCTCGGCGTCCGCCATGTTTACAATTGTATGCTAAACCAATTTCGGCCGAATAAAGTTCGGCGTCTGAGTCAATTCAGCCGGGATTAATTAAGTCGGCCTAATCATTGAATTCGATTCGGCTCGGCTGAAGTACGGCGCCTGAACCGGGCCTTACTTTTCCTTTCGGTGACATGCGGGTTATTGTCATTTTCAAAGTCTGTGTATGGTATGACCATTCATGCAAGTAAAGCCATTTCAGTGACTGCTTTTCTCTCCCAAACTCATCATGACGGAGTTAACATTTTTAAAGCCCATGGATAACAATCGTAATTATAGCCATTCAATATGAATGTTTTTAGCTGCCAAAACGTTTAGTTGCCTGCATTGCATAACATAAACACATATAGAAGTCTGAGATGATGATATGAAGGCGTTACTTGGAAAATATTTGCGATATTTGCGAGACATATCTTGATTCTTCAAAAGGGTGGACGGCTTCACGTAGTCTGCATCAAGCATCATCCCGTTTCTGCAACCAATGGCAATGAATCAGAACCATGCATTGCAATGAGCAAGATTGAACATCTTGGTTTGGTTTAATGTAATTATATCCCATAACATTAAGAAGTGACCTCATACCTACAGATATAATGATTTTATGCGTGCACTAGAGTGACGTCATTTTGCAGATAATAGTTTTACACACGTGAGAAAGACCGCAAGTTTTGCAGAATCTTTTCAAGAATTTGTTTGAGGGTTAAAATATATGTTTAGGGTGGACGTTTGTAAAATCCTGCTGACACTGTTTAGGTTGTAAGTGCAGAAATAGAGTTGATGTGGCCTGTTTGGTTTCTTGAACTCGCTCTGAAAAAGTTGTCAAAGTGCTAGATATTAATCACACGGTGATAAGTGACGCGCAGTCCTGAAGATGGTCGCAAGTTCAGTTCCGTAAAACGCGATGACAAATCTCTACGCTATCCCATGTTATCGGATGTAACATAGAAGAAGAAAACTCAAAAGCTTGGCTGAGAAAAAGCTTAAATCCCTGACTGTCTGTGAAAGTCAGTGGATTATCTTGAAGCTGGAGAACAAAGTTCTTGTTTGGTCAATGTGAACAGAGGACGAATTAATACACCATTTTGCTGAGTGAATTGTGGGTAGATCCAGTCCTTTGTGGGGGCAAACGGCGATTTAAGGACGTAATTTGAAATTGTAATTTTGACCGTTTGCCCCCTCAAAGGACTGGATCTACCCACAATTCACCTGGAACTGATTATTAGTAAAATGGTGTATTGGCCAAGCAGTCCTAGAGACTTTTGATAAGGATTAGAGATCATCAGAAAGTCAAATTCATAAGCACTCGTACTTACTGCGATTCCATACAGTGCGTTAATTCCATTTATATCATCCTGATGCATCCTAGGTCTTCCTGATTTTGCCAAGGGCCACATTACCGATCCCCTTACTTTAGAGTGCATAAGACCCAAGGAGTGGCCTATCTCATGTGTAGCCGTGTACAGGAGCCCTATTGTCCTCTTCCTATTCCACCACCAGCCACTTGTACCTCCCAGCTCAGTAAAGGTCTCACTTTCATCAAAGTGAATTCTTCCTCGTCTTTTAAAATTTCGTAGTGGAAAAAACGCATGCGCAATTACTCTTCCTACGCCATCGAATGGGATAGGACAGCGACCTTCATTGGGAATTCCAGCATGACGCCATGAACCAAAACTGAAAGAGAGACGCTATATTAATCTTTTAAAATCCTACCTCTTTTTAGATCTTACCTCTTACAAAAAGAAATTCCCAGCAGCGTTTTATAATGTTATTTTGCAATCTTATGAATTATTATATATAACCAGCTCCTGATATAACACTTTTGTATGTAGCTCTTTTATTTCTATAATCCTAGAAATTTTTATAATTTTCCTCTTGTAGTAATAAGTATTGTATTAAATAAATTTTCATGTTATTTCATGTGGTTTTAAACGGAATTACGACTCACTTTTTGTAACTTATCCCATTTTATTGCAGTAAATGATGTTGTTGTCTTACCTCAATTTCATATCGGCTTTTAGACTGTCATTGGTTCGAGTGAAATTTAGCGTCGGACAGATATCACTCCAATACTTAAAAGCCCTGGCAATGATTTGGGATTGGACAGAACGTTTTAAATCGGCTCCATAAGCCAGGTAATACGTCAGGTTTGTTTTATCCCATATTCCTCTTGTTGCGTATCTTTTCACTCGCACACCCTGCTCGTTGTTTACATCCGGGTCTCCACAGCGCGGCTTGTTCATTACTTCCAAGGTCTCGTCGTCTAGCTCGCCTGTTACAGTGAGACCAAAGAATCTCTGGAAGTCTTCGATGGCTAATGTTGTGTTGGAGGTGGTAGTATTGGTAGGCGAGACGTAGTGATAATGCTTTAGGTATTCCTGCAATCAGAATGACGTATTTGAATGGGGTCTGGACACTTAAGAGCTCCTCTCTGTAAATTTCGAGAATTCGGCGACAGAAACGAAAATTCGAATTTCTCTTCATTTGACCCAAAAGACCCTTTTAGTGAACTCTTCTCAAAAATAGTTTTCAAAAGTTCCAGCGATTTATTATTTTGGCAAAAATCAGGAATGTGCGGGATCGGCCTCAACGTGCCCGAGATCCTGAGAAAATTTATGGAAATTAGTCTATTTTCAAATCGCTAGTACAAGACAAGCAAAACATTTCTTCCATTGACGTTTTCACAGTTAATTCTCCATCCTTTGAAGTTACTTTTAAGCTACATTTTATCTCCATCTAAGCTTTCTTTGCTCCCTGTCGACACGCGTAAAGTATACAATGTTTGTGACTCTGTTTATACACTGAATTTTGACATATTTCAAAACACAAGAACATCCCTAGTATACGAAATTAAAGAACGTAAATAGCTCTCACCAAAGGAAAATACTTCTCGTTCAACACACTAAAAGGTTTAATTTGGCCCGTGAATAAAGGTCAGTACTGAAAGGGTCTTTTGGATCAAATAAAGAGAATTCTCGAAATTTACAGATAGGAGCTCGTAACGTCCTTATAAATAAGACGAGGGAGAAAGTGCTTCCTTTCTAGCTAGGAAAATCTGCAAATGCTTTGACTGTCTAGACTTCTCGGTAGCCGTTGTGTGACGTACCACGTTAAATGAATGACTCACACACTGTTAAAAAGGGAACGGAGACCCTGGCGTGATGGTGTACTGTCACTTCTTCTGTTCTATCAATTATCCTGCGAATCCTTCAAGTTAATCGGCAAAGATTGTAAACTGTGCGGCTGACATTTGCGCCTATAACGCAGTGTAGCAAAGTACCCACAAATTGTCCATCATGATCAAGTGGAAAAGTACTTGAAAGTGATAGATTCTAGTTAACTGCTTCTGACATTAGAGTTCAACTACTAATGACCTTCCTCATACCATTATGTTATTTATCAATATATCCTGATATTTTATTGTTTTCACACTTGCTTCAAAAGGTTACTACTACGGTTTGTTATTCAAAAGGCGTATTGGTTGCGTTGCAATTTGAAGAGCAGATAAAGGTACTCGCATAATTTAGCATATTTAACCAGCTCAGGATAACGATTCACCAGAGTTTGATTTTCAGGTGAGGTTAAACTCGACCGAAGCTATATGGGATGTGGCTAAATAAACCAAGCGAAAAAAAAAAAAGGATAAACAGAATAAGCGTAAGTGGGAAGAACTGCCCTTAAGAAGGACTAAAAATGAATCGTGATCATTTTCTTGATAAAACGAGTTTATTTGACGCAGATTTAGCTGTTATACATATCCTTCACCATTAATGATCGATAAACAACTTCCTTGGGCTGAAATCTCTTTCATCGACGCGCGAACTACTGATAAACACTCGAGATTAGCTCTTCTATATTGAACATTTTGAATAGTCTGCACGTTTATTTCATTGTAACTAAGGAACGAAATAAACACGATGTTAAGCTACAAATACAGTCTTATGGATCCCCTGACTGATTATTTTTCTACTGAGTATGCGAACTTAATCCTGGTCACACATTGTATCCTATAAAGCCATCACTTAAAGGAGAATATAAAGAGTTGATAAAAAAACAAAAAAACAAAACAAAACAAAACAAATAAAACGATTGACAAGTTATCGAAGAGGCCGGTGCTGAATAAGGAAGGAATCTCGTGTAGAAAGCATGGTCCGTTTGTCTTTGGTCTTTATCTGACCTTGTCCGTTAACGAAAAAAGTTTGAACAAAGAGCCCTTCTGTGAAACGTTATGAACCAGCTCATCCATACTCTGTTTCATTCTTACATGTTTGAAAGTTCGCTGAATCTAGGAAGATACAGAACTGCGTGCCTGTGGCACTAGACGGCTGTTACAGGTTAAAAAGCATCACTGACAGCTGTCAAAGACTCCAGCGTATATTTAACACAATAAGTCTAGACAGATAAAACAGCTTTGGACTTTTTATGCAGTATAGAAAATAAACCGGCGGTCAAGCTTATTCGTGTACAGTTAGGTTTGGTGAATTTGAAAAGCCACGTAATGAATAAGCGAGCTAGGCTGTAATTTGGATATTACTATCGTCAGATCTTCTTTAATTTCAAACAGATGATCATGCTACCAGGAAAATAGTTGTAAATTGGCTACGCTAACTTATGATTACCGGGCATAAAATCAGAAACCCTAACTGTTAGAGCGCGGCTTGAAACTGAAAGAGTAACTCAAGGTGATGCATTTTTAACGTACAATAAATATAATTGGCAAATATTGAATACCGACTTCCCGAAAGTGAAATATGTCTAATACTCAAAATTACAGAATTTCTCAAAAAATAGTCATGGCATGATCACGATCAAATTTCTAATGAAATGGGCCGTCTTATTTAAACAAAGCCGATTAGTAATTGATAAGGGGTAAATTCATTTGTTTAGTTCATAGTTCGTTTAATTAATCATGATTGAACAATGGACACCGCGCCTTATAATCGCCAGAAGCTTTAATGTTTGGTCTAAAGCATTAAATAGAAAACCAAACATGAGCCTAAATTTTCTTCTCAAATTACTCTCAAACAAAATATAATATTTTTCGTTTGTATTGCGTTTTGTGTTAGGCTCTTTCCTGCTTTGTTGGAGCTCAGTATTAACTATATTTTCACAAACTGGAATAGGTTCGTATAACTAGCGTATAACTATCTTATCCCTAACAACGTCGATCCAAGATAACCATTTCGGCTACAGGATCAAAAACATTGGAATCCTTACACTCATGGTCATCGAAAGCCCGATCCTCTAAATGAACAACTGTGGAAAAATGAATGGCTATTGTGTAGGTTAGCTTACCATAGCAAATTCCTCGTCATCAGGATCTACTTCACCAAGAGAGCTTTCTATAAGCAGCAAGAAGATCACAATTGCGAGAAACCCGACTTGACCGAAACGCTTATTGTCGACAGGCATTTTGAACTGAACTGAGTACTGACTGCAGTCCTGTTATAAATTTAATGGAAATTGTGATATTCCATATATTACTCAGTTTTCGTTTCAAAGATAACATCGAAAATATTACTCAAATATGAATAATACTAGAAGTACTTCATCATATTAGACCTCAAAGAAGAACTTTCCCGGTTGTGTATTCGTTCGTTTGCTTCGCATCATTTTCGAAGTTGAGAGATTGATGGCACTCTCAAGCTAAAAGGGGAAGACAGTCAGTCATGACTGTAAATTATATACTGTATCTTTCCCCATACAAAAAACAGGAAACTGAGAGGAGATATCAGGATGTGGTTTAACTAACACTGAATGAATAAAGGGGATAGTTTCTAAAGAAACTGTGGGGAAGTAGTACCCAAAAATTTGGTATTACCAACAGAGTTGATAGTGTAAATTGACCACCGTACAGGGATTCTATTATCAACTCTGTTGATAATACCAAATTTTTGTGGTTTAAATAGTTGCATTACTGCGGTATTAATGATCCGGCAATTTTCATGTATCTCCGCCCGCCTGATATTTGTAGTCGCAGTAGACTGGGTGTGTTCCTCAGTTGACATTTCTGTGCCGGCCAAAGAAAATATTGTACTTTTGATCTTCATGGGATATAAAAGAAGTGGGAGACAAAGGCTTGTTTGAATCGAAGTAGAAGTTGAAGTCAAACTCATTCATCAAGTCCATTACATTCATCTCTTCTAGGCTTGTTTTCTTGTCGAATTGATTAATATATATGTTTTAAAGAATTGCTCACAGAGGCCAACATGCGATGCTATTCAAGGAAGTTATCTCCTCTTCCGTTTCTGATTTGTCTTTCAGTTTGCACTTCAGTTTTCAGGATGGATTAACTTAGCAAATTTTTGGTCGCGAGTTCATCGGCAATCGAGCGGAGACACGCTTCAAAAATAGGAGGAGCTTAGAAATATCCGTACATCGTTGAATACCCGAATATAGAAACAGTCATCAGTGATGAAAGGGGCATGAAATTGTATACCATGTCGAATTAGCGGAGGTTCGAAATAACCACTTCAGCAAAAACTACCCCAAATATATGCTGGTACCCCTTTCGCCTCGTGTGCCACTTGTGCGTTCAACGGTTTTTTTGAGGGACACATTGCAGGAACATAAATCGAATTTCGACAAAAATGGCTACTTTACACGATAGGGCCTGTCCCCGCGACTTGTTCCAGGAACTAGTGGCAGGCACTTGTCAAAGGTTTTGAACGTTTTGGTGGGTCAAATGTTGAATGACTTAAAGGCGCGTTGAAAATTATTTTAAATTGGTTTAAGCTTTCACAAACATCGCTTCTTTGTTTGAGCCCCAATTCTTTTGTCATGATATTTGAATATGAGAGTAACCTTTACACCACATTGTTTTCGGCTTCAACATTTACCGCGCATTCGCTTGAATGTTACTTTCGTTATCTGATTCAGTCAGTGATAAAATGTTTAAATCTTTTAAACGGGCCGACTGGCTATTCCTCTGGCAAAATTGTACAAGAGAATCAGAAATGCTGGATAAAAATCAACGATAATTTCCTGCAACTATCATGAGTTTTAGCACTCTTTTAACTTACAATTTCTCTTTTGAGTTCAAAAGCAATTTTAACACAATATCATCAGTGCATTTCATAATACACTTGGTGAAATTTCAAAGGAACTGTGTTCAAAGCAACCTTTAATTATTACCTTCTTAATCGATGTTATTATATGGCAACGATAGTAATAGCGATTTGATTGGGTGCTGAGCGGGCCGGATATCCTTAGAACGCCCGCGGGTTAGACCTTCTAAAATTATGAATGACGAGGAACTATAATAGAATGAGTTGGCATCGATGCAATTGATAGTACCCCTCATCTGATTTATCGCCCTCTCTCAGAACCTCAGCCCTGTCCGTGGCTGAGAAACACTCGTGCCGGTACTTTCACGCTGGTATGCAAGCAGTGGAAGAAAAGAATAGCTCATTAGGCTTGTTATTTTTTAATAAATGCTCACAATTAGGATTTGCAGGGGCACAAAACGACCAATTTGTTGAAAAATGTATTATTATACCCCAGTTAATAAAACTAAATGTTATTCAGGCATTTTCAGGTCTTTTTTAATATTGCTGGGAAAAAAAATATCTGTTCCTTTTTGCCAGCAAGACACACAAGATATTTCCCAGCCAGCTAGATAAAATTGGTTGGTTTCCCAGCCAGGTGCGAATTGAGCACCCTGCACGACAACAAAAAAGACAATTTCATAGCTCGTAAGACAAAATGGCCGTGCCAAAAGGCCTCCAATCAAGCCTTCATTGGGGGGGGGGGGGGGGGGGGGGACAAAAATTTCTCAAAACAATCCACATTTCGCCAGCCAGCAACACTCACACTGCTAACACAATTCAGAAATTACCTACCGAAACCATCAGCAGAAAGAAATTTCATAACCAACTCCGGGAAATAACTGATATTTTGCCAGCCAGCATAATACCTCGGGGGAACAGATAAAGTGAGGAACAGATTCGTTTTGTGCCCCTGGATTTGAAAGACTGGTTTCAGTTTCGTGCGTATTTTTGAACTGTTCTTCTCATTATCATTAAGTGATTCTCAGAAGCATATAAGAAACGGGTTATACGAATTCACACTATTTACCTCGTCCGTTCGGTCATTACAGGGAAATCTGAGACCTCGGCCTTGGTATTCAACTGAACGAAATACATCACGGCCTCAGTCTGAGATTTCTTGTAATATAATAAACACACTCTGGGTTAAAATGAAGTATATAAAAATCCTTTTGAAACAGATTTTTAAAAATTCGTTTAGCGAGTTATGTCAACCGTGTATTTAATAGGCAAGTCTTCAAACTGAAGTGGCAATCATTTTCTGGTCGTGGCTTTGCTTTAAGAGGATACATCGACTGATTGAACAAAACGCAAAGACGAAAACCTGGGGGCTAGTGAGTACAGATTCCCTTTCCCCTTTCCCCTTTCCTGTTAGACTTGACTCTCCTTCTAGAAAATTGATATTGTCTTCTATTATATTATTTTTATTCTTGTCACGACTTTCACGGCCGACTGGCGCCCGATCTTTTTGGTTAAAGTGTTCTTTCAGGTCGTTTAACCCTTTACCTCCCAAGATCTGATTATCAGTTCTCCTCTCTAGCTGCTATGCAATTCCTTTTACATCAGTTAAGAGAATTTGGGGTTATATCCAGGCGTTAAAAAGAATTAAAAAAAAAAAAGGCAGTAAGGTGAAGAAATTGCCAATACTTTGAAAAAGTTGCTTCAGTCGTTTCTCATGCATGACGTAGA
Organism: Galaxea fascicularis; assembly: GCA_948470475.1. Taxonomy (NCBI): domain Eukaryota; kingdom Metazoa; phylum Cnidaria; class Anthozoa; order Scleractinia; family Euphylliidae; genus Galaxea; species Galaxea fascicularis. The sequence goes on from OX419338.1 coordinate 32,607,684, forward strand.
AAGATTTTATTTTTAATGAGTATCCGGCGCCGCCGGATACTCATTAAAAATAAGTGGAAGCTCTCAATCTCTACTCCACGTCACTTGGTAGATTCTTAACTACATTCACTCTCTTTATCTCGTTTAGTACAAAGCTCGTATGAATGGTTAGCTTTAGCAGACCTAACTGTCGGAAATTCGTCAAAAATGTAAAACGTACGTATATATTAGCCCCTCGTTTGCGTCTTCCGCCTGGAGTACTTCAGAGGGACGAGTCACCAGATTTGTTTTCAATGAATATCGGAAATCTGCTAGTGTTTCTGACCTACTTATATTAGTTGCCTGGAGTGCATGTCGCTGCAAGTTCTCAGAAATCGGTTTTGCTTTCATTTGCTTACAGTAAAAACTATAATCTAGTGTGTCTCGGTTCTCAGTTGACCTTTCCTTAAATGTCATACCGACATGCCTTGCACTAGAAAGTCACATAATCTGTCCTAAATAGGCACCTCCAATCATCCTGCTAGCTCCCCGCGACATTCTAATTTGGAACAATCCTCCGTGAGAAGATGTCAACGCCAAATCTTTAGCATGTATAGGAGTTGAGGCAATAAATACAGATTGGGAAACATTCGGACCTAAAACAGCAAAAATCCCCGTGATATCGCTAGCGCTCATTTACATATAGATATATATATAGACCTAAACATTTTCTAATCCGT
>OX419338.1:32610881-32698381 GCA_948470475.1 Galaxea fascicularis
GGACTCATATTTCATCTCTAATCAACCCTACAAGTTTAATTCTTATAAACATTTTAAAAAACAAAGAAAAACATGTGAGTTTTGCATTGCTTTTTTAAACAACGATTCAGTTTAAAAAAATCGACTGTACTCTGGTTACTTCTTAAATTTTTCTCTGAGCACACAACTGTGCCAGTGTTTACTCGTTGGCACTCTACCGGCAGGTATTCCTAGTTTATTTATTTATTTGTCCACGAGAGTCGAACGCCTGTCACGTGGCCTAGTAAGCCACACATGTACGCATTGCGGACCTATTTTTTACTGTTGTTACCGGACAGGAGTACGGTCAATCCCTATATTTAGAGGCACTACTTTGAGATTATAGGGGACTGAAACAAATGTTTACCTGATTTTTAGATCGGCTGGGCTTACACTGCCTACTCGTTCAAAAGACAACGTTGAGACGTCCGCCCAGTAATGCAATGCTTTTGCAAAGATACGGTCTTGTTCTTGTCTGCTAAGATCTCGGCCATGCTGGATGAAGTATGTCAAAAGAGTTTTTCTCCATTTGCTAGACGTCTTGTAACATCGAAATCCTTTGTTCCCGCCATCACCATCCGGATTTCCGCCTCGTGGTTTTTTCATTTGTCTGCTTGTTGCTTTAAACCAGCAAAGTTCTGGAAGTTGCGGATGGCTCGTTCTGCGTCATGGATAGATATTGGAACTGGTTGAGATATTTCTATAAAACAAGTATGAAGATGAAGCTTCTTCCAAATACCTACTTGTTCTACCAAAGAGAGTTTATTTTCGTACGATTTGCGTTAGAATGCAGTATAAAGATCATGCAAGTCCCTTACCAAAGCAAACTCTTCTTCATCTTCAGCTTTTTCTGTCCTAAACGACGTTTGCTGGGAGAGAGCAAGAAAGCAACACAGCAAACAGTGGTAGAGATAACATCTTGCCTGCTCAATTCTGCTCTGCTGCATTGAATAAAGAGGTCGACCGTATGTCTTAAATGTCAAAGCTTGCCAGCAGATTAACAAATAAATCCTCTTTCAATTCGTTAGGTGTTTGTCTCATTCAAACACAGTTGTTTAAACGATTGAATTTGAAAACGTACAGCCTGTGCTCACACAATAAGATTTCTTTGTTTCCAGCAGGCCGTTAGTCAATTGCTGAACGTATCGCGTATTACTTTTACTGGGTACCAGTACTCAAGCAATTAAAGTGAAGTTCCAGAATGACTTCTTGGGATTTTTGCGTTATATGGGATAGCTTGATTTTCCAGGCACATAATGACTTTCGCTTGCAGTGGCCTCCTACTGAAACATCATAGCTATCATTTCTTTCTTAAGTTGATATCCGGAAACAGATTTAATATTCCCTTAAATAAACAGTCATGCAAAATTTGTTATAATTCGCCATATGAGCATGGAACGTCAAAAAGGATCTAGAATTCATAACGTTTTGCCACGGCTGGTCAAAGAACGCAACAAATGTATTTACTAGGAATTTTGCAAGAATTCATTTTAATAGCGTTGCAGTTCTTTAAAAAAATAAACAAAGTGTTTACGTAAGAACCAGGTGCAACAGGTAAATAAATCCAAACGCATATGCAGCTTTCTTTTTCCAAGCGGTGGGAAAAAAGTATTAAATCTAGTTCCCATGTAAAATCTTGCTATATACTGATATGATTCAGCATTACTATTTACCGATGGGAATATTAAATCTACGTTTCTGGATGTGCTGTCACGTTCTGCCTCTAGAATTCATTGCTATAAGCCATCCAATAAAGAGGGGGAAGGAACAGGGGAGTAAATCTCCCTTCTCCCTACTTTCTGAGCCAATTTCTCCCTCCTCCCTACTCATCCAGGTCCATCCAGTTCAATTCTCCCTACTCCCAACTTTTCTTTTTCTCCCTCCTCCCAACTTTTTTTTGGGCCATTTCTCCCTCCTCCCTATTCTGTTCCTTCCCCCTCAACAAATAAAAGTATTTAGCCTAAAACGAAAATGCGCTTACTTTATATCTGAAATCCTCTTTCTTTTTTAAATCACTATAATAAGTCTACTTGCTTGGTTGCTCGTGCCGCAAGCAGCTTCTGTATATGACACTCTGGCAGGAGAAAACACATATCGTACATCTTCTGCAACTTTAAAGGACCAGTATACACATTTGATGTATTTGGAGGGGCTGGTAAAGTTACAGATGAATTCAAGGAGTAATTCTGGCTTCGTAAAGGGTTATTTGTTGGTAAGGTGACAGACCGCACTATTGCTGCTTTCACTAAAATCTAATAATTGAAAAGTTATTGTTTGGGATTGGAATGGCTGTTATTGTCCAGGGGATTACATACTTTTGAGTATGAAACAAACCCTGGCGATGGAGGTAGAAATTTCAGTTGATATTACGACCTTATGACGTCATTTGCTCGGTACTGTACGATGTTTTTAGCGATCAGCAAATTAAACAGGAATACCGGAGGATTGCAATACACCGTGGAAATAAAGAAAAAGTGAAAGTATATATTGTGCACCTCTTGAAATAGAATCCTTTCTGTTTAAGCTAGGGGAAATTTAGCTCGTTATTAGTTGATTCCATGAAAAGAAAAAAAATGCTTCTAGAAACAAGAGAAAAAGAACTTTAAGGAGTACGTTTATTATAAACGATAGTAATAATGAAACCCGAGGGGAGCATTGGATGCAGATTTGAACTAACTGCCTTCTGGACAAATATGGAAAGCGAGGGAATGTTATCAGCTGGTACAGAAGGCACTTGGAAAGACATATAAATTTAACTCCATACGAGGTCCTAAGTAACTTCAGCGATCTTGCATTTGATAGCCATGAAGTGCCTATTTCTTCTCGCTGTGTTTGGGTCACTGGCCCTCACAAATGCCGAAGATGACGAAATAATGGCGCTGGTAAGGAACAATGTCTTTTAAAATTCTTCCTGGAATCTTTGTTTTGCCCAAAATGCTAAAAGTGCCAGGGTCATCGGACATTTCTCAGTATATAGATTTCTTTTTAAAGAAAGTGTTAAACGTGAATAACAACTGTTTCATTGTAATTTCAAAAAAAAATAATTTCAATGGATTATAGTCAGATTATGCCTGTAGTCTTTTTTGACGTTTTCGTAAGAAAGCCTCGGAGCTAGGCACTGTTTAACCAAATACTTTCAACTCCCTCTTGAAATTCGCACTCGAAAGTTTTTTTTTTCCATTTTGCAGAATTTTCTTAACCAGTACCATTATCTGTCGACCTCGAGATCTGGCAACAATAACGTGGAATCGGCGATAAGAAATTTCCAGCGATTTGCTGGTCTTGAAGTGACGGGAAAGCTTGACCGCGCCACTGTCAAATTAATGAGAAAACCTAGATGTGGAAACCCAGATGATGTGGCGGCGATTGGCCGAGTTCGTCGTTACAAAACAGGTTAGTTAGTAAGTTAGTTATAGCACATTTAGTGGTTGTAGCGTTAAAGAGAGCTTCTGCATGCGTAGTTTCAAACTGTGACCGGCACTATTTTAGCCTTGGTAAACAGGTTAGATCACGATCACTGTTATTCTATGCCAAGCTACTATCAGGCTAAAGTAGTTAAAGAATAGTGGAAAACAACTGATATTCTTAAAAAAAAGAAATTAATGGGAACCTCTCCATTTGTACAGCATATAAAAGCGGGTCCCATAGGTGTAACAACCTATGGCCCTAAATGTTTTAAAGGAGTGAACTGAAAAACGTTTGGCCGTAATGTAATGAGGTCACCAAATGATCTACATAAAAGTTTGATATGATGACGTAGTGAGTCAAGCGTTTCAGTGTTAACAACATGTACGAAAGTGAGAACAGCGGTTTAGAGAATTTCCGTGTTAGCTTACTATTTGTGATAGGTGCATGCACATGAAGTGCTTTGTTTCCCATCGCCCGAGCGACCGAATATGCTGGAAAACATGATGGCTAATGACGTCATCACATCAAACTGTTGCACGAGTCAGCCATTGACCTTGGCCAAGCGTTATTGTACGTAAGACCTTAGTGGCATTTAGAGACATTTATTGCATTTGAGGCCTAAATAACGCTTAAATGTTGGAAGTAATGATTTTTACTATTGCAACACGCTTAATTTTCCCTGTCCTCTTCTGTGAAGTAAAAAAAAAGTGTTTGCTTATTTGAAAGACCTTTGAAAGTGAGGAAGAATGGCACTTTGTTTTTCGAAAGAACTTCTTTTGAAACGGAAGATCTTTCAAAAAAGAAAATTATCATTGTTTCTCACTTGTTAAGGCCTCTCAAATAAGCAAACATATTTTTTTGTCATATATATGGACTTTAATACAGTTAACTTATTGTATCCCACAAACATGAAAAGCTATTAGCTTATTCCAATTGCAATAGTCTTGCAACAAAGAATTATCGAATCTTGTAATCTACTTCAAAACAGGTTCAAAGTGGAGGAAAACCAGTTTGACTTATTTTATCGAGTACGGACGAGATCTGCCTCAATCGCAGCAAGAATCGATTTTTAGAAGAGCCCTGCAATACTGGGCTGATGTATCGGCATTGTCGTTTTCCAGGACATACAGTCCTCAAGGGGCTGATATCAAAATAAGGTATGAGATGTTCAATTACATTTTTTGATGTTTCTAATTATGGGGCGGGCCATTAGAAGTAATGGAAGGGGGTGGGGGGGGGGGGGAGGGGAGGTTCTGATCGGCTTATAATATTTTTTTCGCCCTCTGCTTGTGGTAGATTTTTTTCCGCAAGTGCGTGACTTCCCTCCTTTTGTTGTACGATTTTTTTCTTGTCCTTTTCCCCTCCATATATGTGAACCAATAACTAATTATTTTTGGTCCCCCAACCCACAAATCACTTTTCTGATATCTCGTCCTTCATGAACCAGTGATTATTGTAGGGAGCGAAGACTGGATTATCCGTAAACTTTTGACGTTGTTTCTAACTTCAATATTTCTCCCATTGCATTCTATTTTATACTCAAAAGTTTTGGATACAAATCTCATGGTGGTATGAGCGATAATAGGAGGTGTGCATATCCCTTTGATGGTCGTGGGAAAGTGTTGGCGCATGCGTTCTTTCCGCAAGACGGCCGCGCACATTTTGACGAGGATGAAACGTTCACAGATGGCACATCCCGTGGAACTAACCTGTTGTGGGTTGCCACTCACGAATTTGGTCATGCCCTTGGCATTGAGCATTCTGACATGCGTGATGCCATCATGTATCCCTATTACACTGGTTACGTCCCCGGCATGCAACTGCACTCAGACGACATAGCAGCCATCCGATATCTTTATGGTAAAGTAATTACTATTTTAAGCATTTATGGACTTTGCCTTAATTTTTTACAAAAGTGCTAACAGTCGAAACAAAAAACAGAACGTGTGGGTGGTTATCACGACAGTGTTAAGGTTAAAATAGCAAATGCTAGATTTCAATTATTTTAATTGTTTCTTGGGGAAAATCATTTGTGAAACTGGATCGACATGTCAGGGTCGTAACGAGGTATATGGGGTCAGGGATCAAAGGCCAAAAAAAGGGTGGGATCCGGGATCACAGCCCCGGGATCTGGGATCACAACCCCCGGGATCGCGATCAGCGGTGTTTTTCATTGGATCAAGGGTCAGGGATCAAAATTCTCATCACTTTTGGAATCAGGGATCAAAAATTTGGGTAAAATTACGGGATCAGCGATGAAAAAATATACCTCGTTACGACCCTGACATGTGCACGGCAAAATGATGATTGCAGTCGCAGGTTGCCAGGAATAAGAATATTGCACTTTCTCAATTTCATGCTTTCTCTCTTTATTTTTATTTTTTTTTAACAGGGTATGGTAGCGGCGGAGGAGGAGGAGGTAAGTCAGTTCAGTTTGATTATTTACAAAAGTCACAATGAGAATGTAGTGTCTTTCTCTTTGTGATTTGAGTCTATTCAGACGCACGAATAAACTTGATTTTATTCATATGAAAGACGTACGTTCAAACTTGCCAAATAAACGCCCAACCTTCTTGGAGAGGACATGGGTGATCTACTGTGACGCAACGTACTTGTTATACTATTCATTGTTCGAAAAGTTCATTAAATCAATATCCAGCCACTTGGGCTTCTGTTCAGAGACGATTAAATACTATCGGCCTTCAAAGTCTGCTTAAAACATCGAGAACGTTGTTTCTCTCAGCAGTGGCTATCAGCTCTTCTTCGGAAGCGCCCCCCTCTGTTATTTGTACAGGGTGTTTAAAGCTTCAATTCTGACTAACTACTAAAATATATTGATGACTAGTTGGTCTTATTTTACGGTAATTTTGCTCATGGCGTTCTTTATTTAATTTTATCATTTTATCATCATCGTCATCATCATCGATAACGATGATGATGATGAAGATCATCATCGTTATCATTATTATCATCATCATCACCAAAATTACTATTATTATTATTATTATTATTATTATTATTATTATATCATTATTTATGGATATTTTGTTTTAGAAATTTAAGCTGACGAGAGCTTTAAGCCAGAATGGAAATAAAACTCAGGGTGTTGTTGTTTACAGGTGCTTGCCTGGATGGAAATGACGAGTGCTACCTTTGGGAGTACTTGTGTAATTCACACGACTATGTGATAAAAAACTGCAGAAAGACTTGCAAAAGGTGCTAGAGGTATGTATATGAGCAATAACGTGCTTTTTCTCGTTACATCCCAAGAAAGGCAAAGGGTTCAGGTTACCACAGATAATAGTTCGGACATGCTGTGTTTGTTATAAGGCCACGCAAAGGGTAAACAAGTGGTTAATAATATGTACGTTGGGTAGCTCTATTATTTGGTAAAAAATGAAAAGGGAATCACAAGGAGACTTGAAATTAGCTATAAGTCACTTTTGTTACATGCACGATTTACACCGTGCTACAACGTGAGTGTAAACTAGGCGTCAACGACATACTTTTAAAATACGATAACTACATCTTTATTATCACAAGCGAGCCTACAAAGTATGGGTATGTAGTGGGTGAAGTGAAAATTGCATGAGTTCACTGTTCTGCCTGTCAATCCTTTTGCAGATTAATTTATATCGTGGTGGAGAGAACACACCAAGCTGACGGAAACTCAAGATTTCTGATTTCTTTTCTCTGAAAACCGCTTTCAGCGAGGGAATGAATAAAGATCATGTGATGAAAATGATGACGAACTCTTGTTTTGAATATTTCTTCAAACCAAGACAAGATATCTTAATCGAGCCGAAAACCAGGAATATCTTTTTTTGCTTTCTTGTTTATCGCAGACCGGAGGGAGATACAAATTAAGGTGATTTCTTCACGTTGCTTTGTTCATGAAGGCAAACACCTCTATCTAATCCTAACATTTGCAAAACTGATATTTTGCAAATGCTTGTCAGTGAATAATTTTGTTTGATGCGTGTTTAGTGGACGTAAAAGAGCCCTCCCTTTTCCTGTGTGTGGTATTTCCTTTCCCTACATCCTAGAGCTGGGTATAGGAGCTGACCGATTTATATGGCTGGGGCTGTCATTTGAAAAGCCTGGCAGAGTTGTTAGCTGAGACCAGCAGTCATTCGGCTCCAGATATACCTTCTATACAAGCAACTGGACTAAGAGTAAGAGTAAACTAGACGAAAGACCAAACTGACATTTTCTAACGTTTTTATTTTCCCGTTACATCTCTATTTAGCTTTAAAAACATATTGCAAATACGATCTTAGAACCCCACGATTGACATGCATTAAATCAGCCTCCAGCACTTTCACAGCGAACCTGAAAATAAAGACGAAATTAGAATTCTAATTTTGAGCATCACCGAGCTGTAAAGTTCGCCCGACCATATTGTCGTAATTTCAGCTCCCACACTAAAAAATACACATTATTCTGCGAAGCGCGCGGGCCATAAATCAACGAGAAAAACGAGGGTCCGTAACTTACACTACGGACCGAAAAAAACGAGGTTAGTAAGCAGATGGGTTCCTGTAGTAAGATATTATACCTCTGAGGTTAATCGGCCGCGCGGGAAAGGAAACTTTATTCAAAACTAGCGGGCCGTATACTAGAATACGGCCCGCAAAAATGACCAATCACAGCGCGCTTACTAACGGAGAGATAAAATAAAACTAATTACATTTATTAAAAATGGTTAAAAATTATGAACAGTATCAGTCTCGCAGAGAAAAAAGACTGGTTGTCTTATTAACTTTCATAAGACGAAGTAACGACTTAAAACAGGGGTCAATTTAATAAAACTTTTACAGGTGTAATTTACAAGTGTAGCCATTGTTTTAGAGTCTGAAAACAATAGCTACACTTGCAAATTACACTTGTAAAAGTTCAAAATTGATCCCAGGTTAACATACAAGCCAACGAAACAACAAAGTCAATACAAATCAGGGCTACGAATGTGCAAGACCAAGTCTTGCTTACATATTTAACAAAAGACCCGAAATAGGACCTCACCAGAGCCTCCATCACTTGACATTTTTGCATCGATCCAATCTCTGAAAGAGCTGACTCGTGCGAACACAGAGAAGTGTTCTGTGATGCACATTCTGTGACCCCAGCTGACGGCTCCACGCAGCACCCACTTGCCGTTCTCCTCGCAAACATAAGGACCTCCACTGTCTCCTTGGCACCCGCCGGCCTGATTGGCTATGCCACTTCCACCGCAGATCATGGAATGTTCGTCCACTGGTCCCAGATCTTTGTTCACTTCAACGCAGTTGTCATGACTCTGTACGGGAAGCATCGCCTGCTGCAAAATGTCGGCAGCACTGCCTCCTCCAACAGTTCTTCCCCATCCTGTATTACATTTGAAAGTAGTCAATTCATTAAAATCATTACGGCCGGTAGGAAGGCTTGTGTCTGCTAGTACAGCTCCTAAGGAACTCTAATGCATTCAGGTCCGTGAAAGGGGCGGTGGGTGATGGGGCATGGAGAGATCAAGCCCTACAGACTTTCTAGAAGTAAAAAAAAAACAATTTTTCCAAAAAATACCCGGAAAAGGTATCACGACAGAGAGGTAGTGAAAACATCTATCGAGAGAATCCGTGTTTTTTCATCCTTCATCGCGATCTTTTCAACTTGCTAAATTGTAGGCGAAATATCCTGCATTGAAATTCTAAGATAGCGATTATGGCGAGTATGGCGGTGTAGTGGTTGATTGAAGAGGATCTACTTTTAACTCAATACTGCGGGAAATACCTGTAATGTAACACTGATGCCCAGCGGCAATTCTTGATCCTTGTTCAGGAAGGCAAACGGTATTGACTTTGTCACTGAGTGTTGCCGGCGTTGCCAGCTTTAACAGGGCGATATCGTTCTTCAGATGACTGTAGCAAAAGTCTTCATGAGCGAACACCTGTTGAACACGAATTGCTTGCTGGACAGCAGTTGTTCCACGTCTCGCATGAGCACCTAAGTTGGTAACAGAGGGCAGATGCATATGAGTAAAACAGTAAAACAGATGAATGGTTTACCGGTTTACAGGGGAACAGGGTTGGCGCAGTGGTGAGAGCGGCTCGCCTTCCACCAATTCGATTCTCCTTCTTTGGTGTCATAAGTGGACTGAGTTTGTTGGTTCTCTATTCTGCTCCGAGAGGTTTTTCTCCGGGTACTCAAGTTTTCTTCCCTCCACAAAAACCAACATTTGATTGCAATTGATTTGATTTTAGTTAGAGTTCATTTGATTTACTGTCTCCCCAATTAGTAGAACACCCGTGCTCCTTTAGAACGATTTGAGACTTTAAAAAGTTATTCTGGTCAATTTTCACTTTGTCCCTAGTAGTACCAGTGAAACTAATGAAGCAATCTTTCAAGCAAGTATGCAATCACCCAATCAATATAATCTATCTGACCATCCATCCTTTTGGAAAGAAAAAGGACCATTCTCTGAAAGGAAAAAGATCCCTTTGAAAAGGACACACCATGCAATCTGTTTCAGAAAATTATTGGTCCACCTATAAAAAAGCAAATTATGCAGTAAACTATTCCTTTAAGGATACAAGCGTTATATAAATATTTTCAGGAGATCACTTAGTCTATTATTGTATTATTACTATTCCTTAAAGAGAGCAAAATCTGAAAGAGCAAGTCAGCTTCCAAAACCACAAAACTGCATAGGAAAGCGCACGTTCACCTTGTCGTTCGTTAATTATTGTAAGCATTGTAACGTCTTTCGCTGCTTTGTTCCTTGTGACAGGTTTTTACGAAAAAAAAGAAAATAAATCATCATTTTTGGCGCACAATCTTCTACTTCTACTCTTTTAAGTGACAAAGCAGAATCACTGCATGACATCATTTTCACGTAAAAAATAACACTGTGATAGACGCCATAAATAACATTATTGCACAGTATAAAATTACAAATTCCGTCTAACGTAATAAATACTTGAATAAAATAAAAATTAAAACCACTCTCCTTGCTTCTCAAAATGGTCGCGAACGGCAGACTTAAAAATGTCAGGAAAAAGAGGGAGATCTAATATAACAGGGAAGATTCTGGCTGTTTCTTTGATTGGTCGAAAAGCAATGCCGATTGCAGGTGTATAGGGGTTTGTAGAAGTAATGACTCGAAATCATGAAATATATTAATGCCATAGCCTTCGTCGACCTCATATAGATTTTAACTAACCTACGACAACAGTAAACGTGTCAGGTGTGTTGACTGTGTCATCCCTGTTCACCACGCAGTGCGATGCAGTAACCACCCACTGGTCACCAATTAGTGAGCCTCCACAAATGTGATACAATGATCCTTGGTAACTTACTCGTAGAGAAACTTGCCAGGGCCATGAATGTTGTGGGGCATTCTCACCACCCACAACACGAGACATGAAGTGGCGTTGGCCACACCCTTAAAGAAAAATAAGTAAATATAAGGATCGGTCTTTATCTTTCAGAGCGGTTACGTTCATAAAAATTTACAAAAGTATTACGCTATTTTAATACAAAAACATGTTTTTAGTTTTCATAGAATTCCATGTTTTTTTTTTGGACCACTTCTCAAAACAACCTCGTGACTTTTCCTTTCCAGTTATCGCATATACTTAAAAAGCTTCTCATTCTGGTAGTCGCACGTTTTTTTTTTTAATACGGCTCGGCAAACATTTAGAACTCTAAACTCAGCTTTGCTTTCGTAGTTTGAATTTTGCTTCCAAAAAATGTATTCGCTTACGTATGCAGAACGACTCCACTTTTGTTTAGTGTTAAACCTTTTCGCAAGACTTAAATTTCAACTAAAGTACATTTTCGTGCTGTGTTCTCTTACCTTCACATAGAGCAAGCAATGCCGCAAGAAAAGTTATAACCTGTTTTACTTCCATCTTTACAGACAAAGGCTTTCAGATAACTGGTCCTTGCAGCCTGGGGAGTCAATTTATCCGTATTTTTGTTTAACACCTTAAAGGTGTACAAATCACATTTATGTGACCATTGATGTGAAAGCTTTTATCACGGCTTTTAGAGTGCTGAAAACGTCAGATCTTTTGTTTACAAGGCTATTAAACGTTAAAAAGTTTCTGGTACTTTTCAGTCGTGTTTGAAGTGTATTTTTGTTGACTTTCCTAAATAAAGTAATAAGTGGCATTGGTGTGTTCTTTTTTCTTGGTGTCTGCATGATTATTTGCACACCATTTTCTCATCGCCTTTCAATGTCTACATTAGTATTTACTCACCATTTTCTCATCGCCTTTTTTAAAATCTGTTACTTTGAAAACGTGTTTGAAGTGTATTATTTGTTGACTTTCCTTAAATAAAGCAATAACTTACGTTGGTACCGTTCTTTTCTTTCTTGGTGTCTAGCGACAAGGCTATTTGCCCGGCACCATTTTTTCATCGCCTTTGATGTCTACATGATTTATTTGCACACAATTTTCTCATCGTCTTCGACATAAATGCGAAATTTCGTTTTCGGAGCTACTATAAAAGTCTTCAGACTTAAAGGAAGTTCCCTCTGCTGATGAGTGGAACATAATTATGATTTTAATCGATCATACATCGTGCTTGTGTCAAAATTCTTTCTCTGCTTTAGTGCGTCGGCGTACAAATAATTAAAGGTTGGGACGCGTGCAGAAAAATGTCGACAAGTCGCGCCGAACGCCTCTCTTCTGATAAGTTGTCTCACACCTTTAAATATTTGCAAAGCTCTGAGACTTGTCGCAAATCTTGTTTCATAAATAGCTTTAAAATCATCGATTCTGCCTCCATGAAATTTCAACTTAAACTCAAGAAGGCTATGCACATCAACTGGGAAAAGCCCAACTTAAATCAACAAGTTAATCACCTCCATTTGAGACTTGCGCTTTAGCATTGTCATCATTTACACTTTCTTTCTCTGTTATTAATTTGTACATGTTAGTATAGTTAATTATGCATGCTCCTTTAGGTTGTGATACGTTCATCGATTTTTCAAACACTCTTTGTAACTGACGATGATGCCGGTGAATCACATCGAAACATGTTTTGCAGTTAAAAAAATATCGTAATCTTTTTTTTAAAGTTACGATTTATTTGCTGCTCTCTCGACCATTTGACAGTGTTCAATTTCAAATTTGCCGCTTCAGTGATTATGAATTTTTTCCAGGTATTCTGTGCGATGGTAAAGTAGTTTTGCTTATCCTATCATCAGAATAAAAAGAAAGCAATTCTAAGCATGGCACTGTCTGCAGTTGTTGTCGATAGATAAAGTAACACGTGCCCCCATCCGATAGAAATATTGATAACTCATGCTTCTCGAGATTAAATGTTCGTGATTTCAACAGTTTAATAGAGAAGCATGAAATGAGAAGTTAAACTAAAGTTCGTTCAAGTAAAGGCGAAGAACAATAACATTTGTATTAGATTTTGGAAGAAAAACAAAGAATATACGAATACGTCATGTCAAGCAAGATCTTACTTAAAGCTAAGAACATTGAGGAGGAAAAATTAAAGAACTGCAAAAACAACAGATGTCAAAATAAAAGTTAAAAAAAGTGACAATTTGGGGACACAGAAACGTAAGCAGTAAAGCATCTTTTAATTCCGTTTTTGTCTTCTGGTGACAAAATATTTCGAAAACGGGAAATCGTGGACTACTTTCTGGCCGATACTATGCTTTACTATTATGGACTATACGTTTCAAGACAGACCACATTAAAGTACGCGAAGAAATTAAACTATATCGTTACTCGATGATAGCTTTCAGGTACACAAATCAAACAGACGTTTTTCGATCTTGCTCGACCAATGGGAAACGAAATGAAATGCATTATCCGAGGAAGCATGTTTTCATGGAGAGCTGGTATTCTCTGCGAAGCGTAAACAAGTATTTCTTTTCTGAAATTTGAGCGCAATCGTTCTTTTTCTTGTAATTCAGTGTATTGTGTAGGCGCCACCTTGAAGGCGTGCAATGCAAGATAATGGAATAATTTAGAAAAGGCGTGTCTAGATAATCTACATTAAACAGCTGACAACACAAAATCCGTAATCAGGGTTAAAAGCCCGTGAAAGAAACAATGAAGAGTGGACATTTTTGTATTATTTTTTTCCGATTGCTATTTATACCTTTTTGAGACTTTCAAACGTCCAATTTAAAAACTCATTCTAGTTTTTGTTTGTTTTAACGATGTCAGAAAGTGTTAAAAATCAAGTTTATTGACCTTTTATAAGTGTGACTTGATTAAAATCCATTTCTCATACGTCTCTAAAATCACGACACGAAGCAATCAACGTTCCTTGCCGAAGTCTCATAATTAGCATCCCCTTCTGATAAGCCAGTGATTAAACTGGCTAGTGGTCGGCAAAACCACTAGCGAAGCAATGTTCTGATCGAGGGAGAGCCGAGACGATTTGCCAGTCAGTACGTAGGTGGTATACTGTCAGGGACCAATTACTTTGCTGTCTCCTCAGCTCTGTGGTACTTTATGCTCTTGATCGGCTGTCTTCAGTTGTTGACGGATTAGCAGGTAAGATTACATAAAGACACTTTACTGTCATTACCAGGCTCTTCAGCAGACAGGTTAAAACCTTAAGTAAAACGTACTTTACACCGTCGCGGGTAAATGAAGACGAGGTTGGTACGTCATCCCTTAGATATTCGTGCCATTACAAATGCTTCGCTGTCTTTACACAATGAGGTCACATGACCTTGCTCAGTAGATTAACCAGATAATGCCATACGAAATAAACCAAAAATTGGCTGAACTCGTCAAACAATTTTATCCCTGTGAAAAAATGTCAAATCTTTATTAGCATGCCTATCAAAGCTTGAATGCTTGAGAAAGTTCAAAAACCAGCGAAGAAAATTTTCCGGTGCAAGAAACAAATGTAAAAAGGAAGACAAACAGCAAACGAAGCACTACAGAAAAAGTTACCAAAAGCGAAAGCTAGCCCGAAGCGTTTGCTTTGGATTTCCAATTAATTGTTAGATGTAGTTCCGTAAAACTAATGAAAAAACAAAAACCAAAAATAGATTAAAGGTACAGGCGCATTATATTGGTCTGAAAGTGCCTTTTAATTTGGATATTTGCCTCTGCTTTGTCTTTCAGATTCACGGGCTGTCTCTTCATATTTACTACCCGTTTTGTTTTTATGTGCTGGTCAGTTGTTCAGTTCTAATTCTTGTTGATGTTGCTCCATTTTTATCAGCATGTGTTGATGTTTAATTTAGTTTTAGTTGCGGGCTAAGGAATCCTTCCATATAACATTATGAATTAATATCAGCCAAAAATGCTACCTGACAAGTATCCATTCCAAGTTCCGATCAAAACTAGTCTCCTTCGCAGCCGTCTTTAGGCTCGTCTCGCAACGTTCCTGGGGAGGAGCGTTGCGTGACGAGCCTAAAAACGGCTGCGAAGGAGACTAGATCAAAACATGCTATCCCAACTATTGAAGTCTGACGATTAATATATAATGGTAATAAGACTGAGTGAAGTGCAATTTGGTCTGAAATCATGATCATACGGGTGATTTCAAAATCGAACGGGCGCGCGGGGGAGAGTTCGATTTGAAATCACAAGTACGATTTTTATACCAAAATTCCAGGATACCGGAAGTTCAATTACCACTTTATTACACCCATTTTTTGTGAAAATTAATAATTATTCATCCACTTCAGGAAACCCGGTTTTGAATTAAGGATGCGATTTAGAGCAAAAAAAATGGTACAAACTGTTAATAAATCGCACTGTTGACAGCCAATCAGATTGCAAGAATAACCAGTGATTTCAAAATGGGGGTACAGCAAAGTTGGGGCAGTTGGTTTTTGAAACATAAGAGAAAAAAAAAGAAAGTAAGTTTTACATAACGTTTTATTCAACACACACTTTTGTCGTTTCTACCTCAATGATTAACGCTAATACATGTCACTGTTCTTGATGTGATCATTAATCCAGTCGACAAAAGAGCTTATACGAGTAAAAACCGAATATGTGTTACCAGCCGGACACTTCGGTATTCCCCAGCTTACTGCTCCTCTCAAAACAAATGTTCCGTTCTCTTCACAAACGAGCGGCCCTCCACTGTCACCATTGCAGCCGCTCACTTTGCTGTCACCAGCGCAAACCATTGATTCCTCGTCAACAGGCTGGAAGAAAGAATTCCCTTTGGCACACGTCTTTTGGCTGACAATAGGCACTTTCGCTTCCTGTAATTTCTTTGCTTTTTGGCCTCCGGGTATATACAAACCCCAACCTATAGCAAAAGAGCAAATTATGACAAGTCATAGAGGCAATAACACAGGGGAGGTGATTACCTCCAGACACCAGAAAATGGGGAAAAATAGTTTATGTACTCAATAGCATACCATATGGCGAATGACTAAAGCGCTTTATAACCAAAGAAGTAACTGGATGCATTCTACCTAATCGTACCTTTTTGGTACACTTCGGCGGCATATCAGGCGAGTTTGGTAGAGCCATGGGTCGTATTTTAACGAGAGGCAGTCGAGCCAAAATACCAAGGGCGAGACCAAACGAGCCTGATATGCCGCTGAAGGGTACCAAAAAGGTATGATTAGGTATTTACCGTACCCAACGGTTTAGTAATTTTTAGAAGTTACGGTGATAAAATCTGTCGAGCGTCTATCGTATGGCCCGCGAGGAGAATAATACGAGTCAACAAACGGCGCAAAAATAGTGATGAATGAAAAATAATTTTACCTTGAGTTTTATACAGCAAACTATGTTTTATACAGCAATCTATGTGTGAAATGCTTCTCTGCAAGACTATTATCGGCAGTTCAAAACGAAAAAATGGCAGTGTATGCCGAAGAAATCATTTTACAAGGGGAATCTCGGGGGAATGAACACATACATGGTGTAAGTGTAATCTGTGTGTCACATGGAAGCTTCAAATATCTCGCTTCATAGCAAGTTCAAACGTTCAGTGGGAAGGACTTTTGCAACCAGAGGTAAGCTTAAAGTTGCCGTTAATGGTTTCATTTTCAAACTTTGCAAACAAACTTTCAGTTGCAATTTCAACTGATTTTCATTAAGCTTACCTGTTGGCAAACATCGCGCAATTGACGATCCATCCAGTTTAGTTTTGGAAAGTTGTTTGCTCTTTAATATTACGACCGGAAAACAGTAGCTGAATCTTTAATTGCGGGGTGTCTGTTTTATTGGTGAAACCTCTTTCCAGTTTCCCGTGCGGTAACATTTCTTCGCTTGAAAGTGACCATGATATCGTGGGATATCATGTCAGTGACTTGACATCGTATGATATCATGACAGTAGACTTGGCTTCTGATTGGCCAATTGCGAACCTGGGTACGGCAATGACTGAATAGCGAGCAGTTATGCCTTCTTTCAGTTTTGGATTCTTATTGCTTCAAATTATTATTTAATTTTTTTTTCACAATTGTTAAGTGATCTCCAATAACGTAACTGATTTTCTAATCATAACACCTATTGAAACAATAATAAAACAATTTTTGCCAATGAGGAGGTACTCACCTGTAAGGTAGCACATTTCATTAATTTTAACCCTCTGGTTCTGCTTCGGAAGGCACACCAGTGCAACGGCTCCATTGAGGATCGCCGGTCTGGAGAGTCTGATAATCGCGATATCATGACCGTAGCCAGTATCTGTCTGATATCTCCTATGAATATACAGCTGCGATACATCGAAATACTGTTTTGTCGCTTCGTATTTCATTCGATCATGTTCTCCTGGAACATATAAACAACAATAAAAAAACCTTCGAAAGCAAAACTGGAAACCAAAGTACAGATCGATCGATCGATCAATCAATATATCAATCAATCAATTAATCAGTCAGTCAGTCAGTCAGTCAATCGAGCTTCCGTGCAATTCTTTTACGATTAAGCAACAACGAGCGAGCAGGGACTCCCACACCCTTATCGAATTGTACACGAGCATGTTGGGTACCGAGCCACCCTTCTCAGGGGTGCTTCTATAGCATTCCAGAAGTAAACTTATTCCCAGGGTCACCAAGAGGGTTCATTTAATCCGCCTCGTGCTTCCACTGGTATGATCTCAGTGGTATGCTAGTATTGATCTGCTCTCTATTGTATTACAAACCTAAAACAATTCTGTAAATCCTTGGATCTGGATTCCTTGACAAACAGTGGGCAGCAGTGACGATCCACTCCGGGTGAATCAGGGATCCCCCGCATCTGTGTTCCCAAACTTGAAGAGTCATTTTTGAAGAGTCATTTTTTGCGTGCTGTAGTTCTGCTTGCCAAGGCCACGAGTGAGGAATGGCTTCGTTGCCACCAATGACTCTAGGCAACGGAGGTCTTTTTCCACACTCTGAAAATAAAGCTCGTAATTAAACAAGTTTCTTTTTTTTCTGACAATCCAACGATTGTTTGGTTCGCCGGTTTGTTTGAGTGAGCGAGGTCATACAGAGCAGAAATTGATCAGTGTAACGATCAGACCCTTGTAGTGGTTTATATTAAAATGACAATTTCTGTAATTGAATATTAACCATTTTAAATTTCAAGGCTTAGGATTCCTCCTGCTTAGAACCTTGATCAAGAGCGTCGTGCAAACCAAACTATCACGTTTCCGCAGGCATGCAGAGGTTAGAAAACAAATAATCGAATATTTCGGTCATGCCATGATCAATAGCCTTATTTGTTTTCTGTATACCGGGAGTCCAATAGCACATAACTTAACGAGAAACAAGGCTTTTCGATGGAAGACGAATGAGATTAAGTTCTGCGAGAAAATCAGCCGGTGAAACGAACAGAAATGTTTGTAGACAACAACGCATCTATTATACATACCCATTGCGAGGCACGGAGACCACGAGAGAGTGAACAGAAGCAATGCTTGAACGTAAACTGGTACATCCATCACCTCCATGAAAAGATACCAGAATTCAATATTACCAACAGCCACTCTGGAGATCAATATCAAAAGAGAAACTGGTCAGCACTCGATTATTCGATTCCGCAGTAACCGAGGAATTCAATTTCAGTCGATTCTAAACAAAATGACTTGCGTGACAATCAAAACATGGCGTTTTGAAACAAATGCTTAGCACTCTTGAGACCCCTCAGAGGGAAGCCTAGTTTTGTATCCAATGTGCGCTGATATTTGAAATAAAATACTAGAATCATTAGGTTTACATACGCATGAAGTTTACTTAAGCGGTACAGCCACGATTTTGAACGAAGGAGTGTGTTGGTCCGCCATTGCGCGAATTTGTATGTAGTAGCTTGTGGTGGAGCACGAGGCCCATCCTCGTGCTAGAAATTAAAAAGACTGCATTCTGTACGTTTAAATGGACAGGATGATAAGGAATTAGATAGTCCAAAGCGATTGCAAATACATGAACATTTCTTAAACTTTTGGATTTTTGGCAAAAAATTCCAAAAGTTTGAAAAACTAAAACGGCTACCTTTTATTTCGACAAATGATAATTACCTTCTCCTTTATATGCTTACTTTAGTTTTAGCTTCGCGTTAAAAAGTTAGGCTGTTTAAAAAGCCTTCTATCATTCTTACCCATGTACATGACATGACATGGAAAGAAGGTGGCACTTTCTGTCGTCCTATCTTTTAATACCTTTTTTGTAAACGAAACCTTCTTTTCTATCGCTAATTTAATTTTTACTTGTCTATGTTTTCTTTATAAACTTTGATAAGGACCGTTCGTATATAGGGCTTTCTGCCCATAATACGAAACGTGTAAACGTGAAGCTGATTCAATCAGAACAATAGAGCGCTGAAAAAAACTGTGTGACCGTTGGGTATTTTGAATTTAGTTGAAATGTATGGAAAAATTCGAAAAGGTTCATATTATCGTAATATGGTTCGGTTAACATCTACATATAAGATCAAAATTAACGTCTTTTTACCTGAAATGTTGCGTATTGTCGTTCTTGTGGCTGAAAATGGCGAAGTTTAGCGATTTGAAGAGTTTTGCGCGCGACGTTTACCTGAGCATATAGCAGACTCTAGACAAGTTGTTTCTCTGCTATACTGGCTCAGGTAAAAAGACGTTTATTTTGATCTTATATGTAGATATTAACCGACGCATTTTACGATAATATGAACCTTTTCGAGTTTCCCCATACATTTCAACGCCGCCGACCGGTTAGCTCAGTTGGTAGAGTTCCGGACTAACGTGCGGGAGGTCGTGGGCTCAAACCCGGGCCGGACCAACACTCAGGGTCTTTAAATAACTGAGGAATAAGTGCTTCCTTTGCAATGACATCTGCAAATGGTTAGACTTTCTACATTGTAGTCTTCTCGGATAAGGACGATAAACCGGAGGTCCCGTCTCACAACTCTCACTATGAATTCTGTGGGACGTTAAAGAACCACTAGGGACGTAACGAACCCTGGCTGTGACCACCCCTGGTGCTGACCTGTGTCTCGGGCCCGCAGTAATTGGCGCTCGCTGTTGCGGTGTCCCTGCCAGCTTGGCGAAGTTAAATAAATTAATTCAAAATACCCAACGGTCGCGCGGTTTGTGTGTGGACCCCCTGTGCTGACTCCGATATAAATTATTGGAGTTGTGTAAGGCATTTGTGTAAGGGTACTGAAACATGACGGCTTACACAATCGCAACTTGCGTCGTTGAGATGGGATATTTTTTAGCAGCGCGAGATAAAGATTTGGATGCATGTCTTATCGGCACTCTCTTATGAGGCATTTGCACTAAGCGGTGCTGAGTTTGTCTCGTCTAGCTTATAGGGTTTTGAGCTGTATCTGAATTATCTGAAAAATTGCTAAATGTACAGTTCAGCAGAACTAGTAGTTTGAGCCAGTATGTGGGTGCATTGAAAACTTAAGCACCATACATGCGTGTTGGCAACAACAACACTGTAATCGGTAAGATGCATGTTAAATGCCATAATGGAGGTCCTCCATGCTTTCGAGGAAGAGCCGATGAGAAGTCTCTTAGCAATTTTTACCCGCTTCCTTCCGTATGCGCCCAAAACAGCTCTGTTCGAAGCTACAAAGGAACATCTTTACCTTCATCGGATTTTGTTTTATCGATCAAGTCATGGTATTTTTAAGCATAGTCTGCAAATTTTCAAACTACGCCAGTCGTAGTTTGCATTGTTTCTTTTAATTTCCCCTTGAGCCGAACTCCACAGCTCTTGGATGCTGGTACGGACCCCTCCCCCCCATCCCGTACACCACATTTCAGTGGCCTCCTGCACAACAAACATTTATAATTGACGCCCGAATGAAATGTAACTGGAATAGGATCTGTGGCATTTAACAAGGATCCTTTTTACGGAATGAAAAGAGAACTAGTTTGACGTTCTTACAAAGACTTCTCGCTTTGTCGGCCTTTAGTTGCGCGTTTCTGCGTGATGCTGGAAAAGTAAGCTTTTCCTATTGATTATACTGCTCGTCATTAAGGAAAATGTGCATTGAAAAAGGCTGACCGGTTTCAGCCGAAACATATCTGTGAAATAGAAATCGTAGCATTATATCTAACATGTATTGCGACTTTCCTTTTGTCTACTGAGACCACTTCATTCAACTTCGCTTGTTCAAGCGTACGCTCCAAGATCACATGTTCTCACTCTTTTCAAAACTGGACTAGTCGACATTATTTTAATTATTCCCTGTTCGGGTCGGGATCGGACCGGAAGATCGAACATATGAAGGGTAAGCGGGCAGTAAATAAGGGTGGAATAACAAACAACGCGCCTAGAAACTACAATTAATATCTATACATCAATTTTCCCTGACACAAAAAATAAGTACTTTATCAACTATTTCAGGCTGCAAATCTCTTTAATCCGTCATTTACATCATGCTACATTTAAGAAAAGCTGAAGATTGATTCAGGTTTAGTCCAAGTCAGGTAACGTTACTCAGTCCTAGGGAAATAAGAGAAAATTTAACGTTAATATTGCCACGCAACCAACAAGCCAAGCAGTCAAGGAACCAGTAAACTAACGAGCCATGCATGTGCATTCAACTAACCAGCCAGCCATCACCCAACCGTGCGACCGACCAACCGCCGAAACTGATCAGTTGATCAATCAATAAATGTCTTTTTATTTAACCAACCCGTTGAAGTTGATTTAGGTATTAAGTCCTATCCGCAAACAGTAACGGTGCCTAAGCACTTGGCTGACAAGAAACAATTCAACAGAGTGAGCTGACCAGTTGCTACATGAGTTGCGTCCGTTGGTTGACTTGGTAAGTTACTGGAAAGCCGAATTTCTTCCTGATGAAGCCCGGCAGAAAGGTCAAGACGACGGCGAACTGATCAAACGGCAGCTGTACAAAATGTATGTGCATTATACCCTATGGAAGAACTTACATGCATTAGCAGGCATCACAGGTCTTTTTGCAATAGTACGTCTTTAGCATATTTGCAAAATAGTCATAGTTACAGAATTGCCTGCCCCATTTAATGCAATAGTCGTGGGTATCGATACAACCAACGGCTGAAAGAAAAACAAGAGAAGTTAGGCTTCGACTGCCTTAAAAAAGTAAACAACTTTACGCTAAGTCTCTGGTAATCAAAGTCAGAGTAAGATACTTTAAAAAAACCCATTTACACTACAGATAAAAACGGCATGGCAAGGATAAAAACTGGCAAGGGTAGCTAACATTTTGGTAAGGCAAGGATTGTTTACACATGTACCGTTTCACCCTTGCTCGATTTGTTCTAGGCAAGGCTATTTTGTTCCAGGCAAGGCTTAGATTTGTAAGTGAGCATGCGCATTGTGCTAATTCAAGATGGCGTCCACGGGATTGTTGATGTTCGAAACCTCCGTACCAAGGAAATCAAACAAAACCGAGCAGAAACGTCGACAACGTGAAATAAAGTACCAGATAAGTGAGGAATCGAGGAAGAAAGAGCATTTCATTAGATACCGCAACTGCGGAAGGAAAAAGACCTATTGTTGCTCACGTTCACCAAGATTAACATTGATTGATTGATTAACCTTCCAACGGAAAGAAACCTCTAGATAAATCCTCAGTCCGATGACTGGTTTAAAATGACTGACAGTACCTTCACCCAAGAGAAGTAGCGCTGTTATCAGAACATGCGCAGAATGATCAAAAGTTACCTTCTAGGCAAGCAGGAACGTTTACACGTTCCATTTTAAGGGCAAGGTGCCGGTTTTCATCCTTGCCTTACCGATATTTTCAAAAACGGGACAACATCTAAACGTGGTCCCAAAACCGAAAATTAAATTGGCAAGGTAAGGCAACCTTTGACAGTTTACACCACTTAATTTACCCTTACTTTGCCTGAGGTGTAAATTACCCTTGCCGGTTTTCACCCTTGCCTAGCCGTTTTTTTCTGTAGTGTAAATCGGGTGTTTATCGGCTCAAATTGCAACGCCGTTGCAAGGATCGGAGTTGAAAAGGCTTTGAATGAAGTTTGAAAAGTCAGTATGTAAAGATACATTTTTCTGTTGTGCAACTGCTTGTACCTTCCTTCTGTATTTTCAGCACTTGTTGTACCCGACCCATATTCAGACGAGGAAAGATACTAATATTACTGACCTGGAGACCCAACAATAACATTTATATCTATTTACGTGAATGAAACAATAACCGTCTTTCGGAAACGACACAAAAGTGACTTTTCATGTGTAATGTAATGGTGAAGTAGACGGAGGGATGAACGAATGAAAGAACAAACGAAATAATGTAGCGAGCACATTGAAGCTGAATTGGTCGATCCGTGGATGGATCAATCAATAAATGAAAATAAGCTGGGTTTGCTTTATGTAACTTACTGGGCTGCAGGGGCTCTGAGATCATCTTGCATTTGATCCAATCAATGTAACTGTTGATGCGTACAAACACAGAATAAGTGGGACCCCCGTTGCAATAATGATCACCCCAACTGACTGTTCCTCTCAGCGTCCAGCGGCCTGTCTTTTTGTCTTCACAAACGAGAGGACCACCGCTATCTCCATGACAACCACTAACTTTGCTGTCTCCTCCGTACCCAGCGCAAATCATCAAACTGTCAACTACCTTTCCCAGCTTTTCGTTGCCTTTGGCGCAAGTGTTGTAGTCCACTATGGGCATTTCAGCTTGCATGAGAATTTCAGACTTGCTCCCTCCAAATTTTGAGCTACCCCAACCTTAAAATTAAGCAAAACCGTGAATTAAAGGATCGCAACTGCTATTTGGGCACGGCAAAGCAATGAGCCTGTTCAAACTAATTGTTTTTCTGTAGTCTAGACACGGAGGGTGAACCAAGTGGGGAAATCATTTCAAAGCAACAAGACATTACAGTGCATTTGCTAATTTATGAGTTGCCTCTTGTTTAGTTAACTGACTCTTTGAGAAACTTGCATGTAATTAAATACTCAGGAGGAATCTTTGCAGATAAAAGATCGATGACTCCGCAGTCGCTATGGATGATAATGGTCTACAAAATACCTGTGACGAAACACTTGGTTCCAGGCGCTACACGGTCTGCGTTATCACCTTTTGGTAGACATGCTAAACCAACTATGCCTCCGAGCAGTGCAGGACGGGACAGCTTGATCAGTGCGATATCATTACCAAAACCTTCAGTCATCGCTTGATTATGGATGTGAATCTCCGAAACGTTGATATTTTGCACTTGGTCAGACACTCTGCGATCGTGGACTCCTGCAAATGTAAATTGACGGTACAGATATACTGGCTTTGCAAACCAAAGGGGATATCACAGTTGTGAACCTTAGTTATAGACAATCGTTGTCAGCGCATTTGAAGACCCACCTAACGAAACAAAGCAAGCTCATATTCGCAGCGTATTGAAGTAAATAAACAATAACAATGACGATAACAACGATAAGCATAAACAAAGAAACCTACGTATTAAACCGGTGAAATGCAAGCATAGGCGTCTTGTGTTTGCGTTTGTGCTTATGCTTATGCTTGCGTCTTTGCGTCGTATGGCTATGTAAACCAGGATGACACAAGCATAACCACAAGCACAGGAAACTGAAAAACAGTCACAAGTTACTGGCGTACATTCTACCTACGCACGCGTTTCTACTTACAAAATGGCAAGGGCTACTACGGATTTATTCGGATTTATTCGATCGTGCAGTCTGAGTTCCTTCACAAGTTCGTGGTAATCCCCTTGCTCTATTCGCCTTCTTAAGATCTCCCTCTTACAAGCTCTCTTTGGTTTCTCTTCGATTCGTAGGTGTCTCTTTCTCCTTCTCCTCAATAAAACAACGAGCAGCAAGATCTCGTAGACGTGTACCTCCTCCATGCTGGAATCAAGGCAGTCGTGCTTTCGCGCCAAAATTTTATGCTTCTGCGCTTGTCTATGTCACGCTATGCTTATGCTTATCATCCTTGTGCGTATGCTTGCGTCGCACGTGTAAACCAGCACTACCATAAGAGGGTCTCAATGACCAAACCGTGAGACACAGATCCCAAAAAACGCAAAAAATCTGTTTCATTTTCAACGGACGTTTCTTTGTTTTACATGTAAGTTGACCGTGACGGAGAAATAAATAATCGTTAGCTGTGAACTCTCAAACCCACCCTCCCCTCCTCCCACCATTGAGGAACTCCCATAACGATAAAACAGGCACACTAATCCCTACCAAGTCGTATTTGGTAAGATTCTCGAAAGGGAATCTGGAAGACACAATGTGCAGCTGTTACCACGTACACATCAGTCACCAATGTTCCGCCACATTTGAACTTGAACTTTCCGGTGCTTTGATCTTTGACAAGAATCTCTGCCTGCCACGGCCATGAATGTGGAATAGCTACTTCTCCTCCAACAATCCTAGACATAGGTTTTATGCCACACGAGAGGTTATCAAGAGGAGGAAGATCTGAAGAGTACGTAATAATCAATTGCAATCACACGGTAATTATCAGTGAATAATAAACGCACTCGTACGTTTCAATTGTTGTTATCAACATATGATAAAGTAGGTGAATACTGAAATGCCGTGCGCGTTAATTCTGATTGGTCAAAAATCTATGGTTTGTTGTACCTGTAAACTCATACAAAGCGTCAAACTTCTTGTACACTTACAATCATTTTATATCAAAGCAAAAGAGTGTGTTTACTTGATGTCACAGCGGCCATGTTGGAGGAACAAAATAAAGGGATGGCCGCTGGTCACGTGAGAGAACATCCTCTTTAGACCGTATTTTCTATAGGGTTTCCGGCGGAATACAACTTTACGCGGGATGCTGGGAGAGCATGAGAAAAGCTTGTAAATCACGAGCCGGTAATGAATGATTTACGCTATAAAAACATATATAAAAAACAATGTAACTAAATTCCTGGCTCAACGCTATGGAAAACGTTTAACGATTCTCCAAACTGAGACTTCATTGGCCCGCCATTTTGGCAACATGACTCCGTCAAACGTCGTTCAAAGAAACAGACTCTCTCTATTTACAGCTATTCCTGGCCTAGCTATGTAGTCTACAGGTAAGGTGAGCTCTCCAGTAACGGGACAAAACGACACACATGCACCTTGTTGTCCTCCGCTCTCACATCGTTTGTCTACTTCGCATTGGCCCTTTTCCTCTTTATATATCTGTCCACCAGGGCAATGTTTTCCTTGGATGCTTCCTGTTGACAAAGTTATTTATGAAAGGTCATCTTACGCTTCCTTGTTCTGCACACCCCCCTTCCGTCACCCCCACACCACTCTTCCTCCACCCACTCCTCCTACTCCCACCCCCCCCCCCCCCAAGACTTGCCCGGTTTTATGAAGTTTACTTCATCAACAGTAATATTTTTGAGTTAACTTCAAAATGAAATAACGCGGCAACCGTAAAAAAAAAAAAAAACAAAAAAAAAACGTCGTTTCAAAATACGAGTTCTTGTTCTTGTATCCCTTTCGCGAAGTCTTCTGCCAGCGATTTCAGCTCGTAAATTATTTCGGTTTTCATTGACTCTCACATGTCCATCGGAAATATGACATAACCAAGCTTAAGTTCTCATTATAAGTCATTATAAGCCATACCATTCTAGGTATTTACCTAGAATGGTACGGCTTATATAACCCTGCTTATATAACCTGCGAAGGTTGCTATAACGACTTTTTTCAGCTATTCCATTGTTAATTATGACTTCTTGGCACTCTCAATCTCATTAAATGACAGTTGACTGACACAGTCAGGAAATGAATTCTACGAGTAGAATGAAAATGACACTTGACATATCATATTAGTTCGTGAAAATAATTGCATGTCTTTTGTTTGATTTGTTGTTAGATAGGGCAAATGAATCTCTTGGCGAGAACCAGTTCTAAAACTCGAAATGACACGTCAAATGTGATTAACATCATAATCATTGCCGGTTGAATAATTATGAAAACATAATACCCAGTTATAGCTTGTAGAATTGTGAAAGTTTGTCGTGAAGAGTAATTAAGGTAATAACAGTTTGAATAAAACGGATGAGGTTGTCGAGTAACTTGAAGTGACAAAAGATGAAAAGAAAAAAAAAAAAAAAAAACAGAAAGACGACCCAGATTGAGGTAAAAAAAAGTTTAAGCCCCCAACCTCTTTTAAGCCCCATTCCAGGATGACCGAAAAAAATAAGCGAAAACAAACATGAAAACGCGCAACAGATATCAAGAAAAAAAAAAAAAAAAGAGAAATGATAGGTACCCCCTTAATTACGTTGACCGTTTCCACGAAAGCAAACGTTGCAACGGGCACACTTCGCACGCACATGCAACTTTTCGATTCCATTCTTTCTTCGTTTTTTCCCCACACTCTCATAAGGTTTAATTGATACAAAAAATGTTTACGTATCCTTCCGTGACAGGCTATAACTTTAAAACTGGAGCTTTTTTTAAGGGGGGAGCGTATCATTCACGCCTATTTTATTTTGGCCGTATCGGTCGAAGGATGCTCGTAAACGAAGTTGAGATGTGCACTCTTCAACTGAACATTAATTGCAGCAAGAAACGCAGCACATTGTAGGAGATTTTCTAGCGAAATTTAGGAGACCGAAGGCAATTTTCTGACAAAACTGAAATATTATATTACGCTGTTATAATAGTACCTTGAACGAGCGCCGTAAATATTAATTAGTGCAACGTGGTTACTGAACTTGTCAACGTATAATTAGCGGTAAAATAATTAGAAAATAGCTTTTCTTCTTTTTTGTGCTTTATGCACAATTCTGATTCTAGTCTTCCGGATTAATTCTCCAGCCAAATCCAGGTGGACGATACGTCAATTAAGGGACGAACACAACAACAAAAAACTGAAACCCTATTAATCTATAGTCGTTTGCAAAGGATCGGAGACCACTGTTAATCGAATGCGTTTTTATCACTGGGACAGAAAATCCGTTTTGCTCTTACCTGGGAAGCTACTGAAAATTATCAAAGTCGCGCTGGTGAGTTGTAAAACTGACGAAAGCTTCATCATTTCAACTGTCTCTCGTCTTTTTTATCCTCGAATTGCGTCCTTTATATATACTTTCAAGCCACTGACAAGTAACAACAGCGTCTATAGATTCTAAGCGTATTTGTCATCTTTGTTGTCTTTGTCATGTGTTTATGTTTTACGCGAGTGAACTGAAGTTTTAAGTAAACAGGATATATGAAGATGATGATTCATGTCTTCCAAATTTCATTTTTTGTTGTAGTTTTCATGGTCCCATTCTAATTTGGTGAAGGCTTAATGGCAATAAGCCGATTTTATCAGTCGACCATTATCTCGGTATTCTATCGACCATGATGTATTTGATAAATTAGATACCACTTATTTTCATTCAGTGTTTGCCATGACTTCCTTTCTTTGTATTAAGTATGTTTGCTTTCCTTAGATAAACGACGCTGTTAGCTTTTGACAACAGTATTACAAAGTCAACTGTAAAATTCCACTTGAACTTAAAAAAAAATTCTATGTATATTTTATGAAAGGTAGAAGTCAACAATAGAAAGTGTTCGTTACGGCATCGACCTCCGAGGAATCCAAACGGTCTCCGCGCGTTATAAACATTTACCATTTAAGGGGTAACCGAAGTCGGAGTAAAGTTCTTTCGTAATAATAAAAAAATCACAATTTCCTCGATTGTGATTGGTTTAAAAAACTCCTATTTTCCATTTATTCGCTTGCCAAGTTGTTATCGGACAGGTTCGATAAGCCAGTCACATTCAAAGTAGGATTTTAAATCAACCAATCACATTCAAAGTTGTAGTTTAAATCAACAAACCACAACCTTGGTTTCAATCACCATAGTAACAGTGCACAAACTCCTAAATTGGGGCTTTCTTCAAAATGGAAATTTTTTTCCCCTAAACAATTTTTAATCTATTACATTTTGATTGTAGTCAATCTCAGAGGGACATTAAACAATTTACGCTTCCGTTGTTAGTCTTGTAATGCAAAATTTCCCTTCCTTTTATAAATTGGCTCTTCTTCTTTTCTAGGTCATTGTAATTTTCATGATTGATTGCCGGGTAATTAAATGCATGTGTCGTTCAATTCGTTCCGTAATCATACTCGTGATAAACCGGATTGTTATCAGCGAAAAAATCGGACTCCCCCTACGTAGTCCAATTTGTTATCACTCGTCTGAACACAGACCGAATTGGACTCCGCTCAGTCCTATTACTAATACTTATCTAACAGTAGAGTTCAAATGACCGTCGAAATGTGTGTAAAAATAATTGCGGCATTTTGTACTTTACAATATCTCTTTTACCGGTTTTGTACAAACGACCTCTGAAGAACAGCTGGGCTGGACATGCTGACTTTTTAGTTTTCTTCACTTTCCGTTTGTTTGATGCCAT
Source organism: Galaxea fascicularis (assembly GCA_948470475.1). Lineage (NCBI taxonomy): Eukaryota > Metazoa > Cnidaria > Anthozoa > Scleractinia > Euphylliidae > Galaxea > Galaxea fascicularis. The sequence goes on from OX419338.1 coordinate 32,640,049, forward strand.
GTACCGTGAGTGTTGTAATGTTACACCCTTTAAACCTTAATATCAGCAAGTTAATTCTTCACACTGTTCTGCATGCATTTTCCATCAGTGAATAATGAGGAGAATTTGTTAAACAATCAAGACCTTTGTTACTTCAATCTTGCCTTTTTTTCTTATTGAACTTTTGTTAGACTGAGCAGTGTTAAGGAAAAATTAAACATTGGTCATTCTTCTAACTAGGAGTTGGATAATATACCCCACATATCATAATTAAGTGAAGTACGATCGTCCGGGTGAGTGTAGTCCTGAGAAGGACTGTTTGTGGTGACATTGACTGACGTTTCGACAACCTGAGCAGAAGTCATCATCAGAGTCAAGTGATTTGTGTAACGTCAGTAGATGGTATAAGTACTCTGGTCGTTGATGTGATTGGTCAACGAAGTCGTGATGTTATTGGTCGACTGTCAGTTAAGCCTAGTTGTCATTGGCTGTGAAGACTGTACACAGTGATTGGTGCGTTTCGATCCATCTTTTGTTAGTCTAATGTGTGTACGTGTATTGTTAGTAAAATTAGTCGGTCTATTGTTTGTCTGTTGTAAGGGCTGGTTCACACTTTGACATAAGCATAAGCATAAGCATAAACATAAGCATAAGCATAAGAAAAAATACATGTGTGAACCGGGGTTACATAAGCATAAGCATAAACATAAGCATAAGCACAAGGAATGGAAGTTTTTCCATTCCTTGTGCTTATGCTTATGCTTATGCTTATGCTTATGTAACCCCGGTTCACACATGTATTTTCTCTTATGCTTATGCTTATGTTTATGCTTATGCTTATGCTTATGTCAAAGTGTGAACCAGCCCTAAACAGTGATTGGTGCGTTTCTTAGACTAATGTCTGTACGTGTGTCGTTGTCGGTCAGTCTGTTGTTTATGTCGTCGACAAGTCGTTTGTAAGGTGCGGGAAGTTGTAAGCAACGGTTTAGTGGTGTCTGTTCTAAGTTAGTAAACCAGCTTTCCAGTACGATCCGTTGGTAGTAATTAGTACTGTATGTAACGCATTCAGCAGAGTCCCAGTCGATTCTGTGGTTTGTCTGTAAATGGTGTTCAGCAATGTTATTGTTGAGGTTACCATTTATCGTCGCTCGTTTGTGTTCAGTCAGTCTTACGTTCAAGTTTCTGCCGGTCTCACCGATATAGGTGGTACCCTTCATACATAACCTATATTTTAAAGGAGTCTTATACTATAGACCACTTTTTCCTTCAAAATCATTCAACTGGCGTTGCCATGAATGTGGACAAACACAACGATGTTTGAGTCTTGATAATAATTATTAATTAATGATGGTAATGGTATAATATGCCCGTGAGAATGATGATATGCTAGTCGCTTGGCAACGGGCGAAAGGACAACTGAAAAGAAATCAGAGTCCCAGGCAGGAATCGAACCTACAACCTCCGTAACACCGGAAGGATGTTCTAAGCATTGAGCTACAGGAACCCCTGGTGAGCAAGGCTGTTTATCTAGGTTCTTATAAAAAGTGTCCCACTGGTTTGCGGGCTCGACAATGTAACTGTGATTTAGACATGATAATGATTATTAATGATGGTAATGGTGTAATATGCCCGTGAGAATGTTGATATCATACCAAGCGACCAGCATATCGATGTTTAAGTCTGTTGTGGCCCTGGAAACAAGATCTTACAAGATCTCTTTAAAGATTTTTTTCTTTGTAAATACAAATGAGCAAAAATACTGAGTCGGTCAGTCAGATTATGTTTATAGTGACTGATCTCGGTAATGTACCTTTACTTAATTAACTGGTGGACTAACTTTGGTCAATAGGAGATCGAGAAAGATGTATCTACTATCAGTGTTTTGCATGCCTTGCAAGAATAATTGAACAGATTAGCTTTATCTTGGTTGATGACCTGGAGGGTTTGACAGTCTTGGAACTCAAGCCCCAGAATACTAAAAGCTGGTAAAAGTAAACTCATGGAAAGAAAAGATTGTTTGCCATTTAAAAATTCAATGCAAGCATGCACAGGGTCAAGAAAAACATCTCTGGAGCCAGGTTTTGTAATCTCTTCCAAAAATTCTAGTGCAAAAACGTTTGTTAAGCATTGAAAACAAGGAAATATACATGGCATGATGATGAATTTCCCCAGCCAAGTAATAGAATAGAAGTTACATGCCCAAAACAATATATCAGCTTCAATTGAAATCAGTGCAAGAATTAAGCCGAAGTACGATTGTCTGGGTGAGTGAGATTTATGCAACTCAGGTTCCACTCAGGCGGAGCGTGCGTTTCTCGAAACCCCCAAAACTTTTCGTGGCGAAATCTGATATCCCCGCGAGTGAAATGCCGATTAAATGCCTATTTATCACATTGGTGATATTTTCAAGAAAATGGCCTTTTGTTTTTAAAGATTGATAAGGTTTTTTGTAAAGTAAAATATGTGTAGTCCGCTGGAGACTTGCATTCCATAATTATGTGAAAACTTGCGGAAAGCAACATTGTCATGCTCTGAGTTTGCCTCCTGTTGTGATAATTGTGGGTTATTGTTTTACTTGAGTTGATGTCGAACAAGCGAATCGAACTCCAGTGAAAATTTTTTTTTATCACTCCATGCAGTTTTTCTGTTACAACTCAGCCGTCTTGTGAAGCCTTGAAAGTCTGTTGGATGAGTATCATCAGTAGTTACCTTTAGATGTCGGAGAAACGTACAGTGACAGAATTATTGAGAAGAATTAACCCGGAGCTGTGAGTACTGGGAGTCCACTGAGAAAGTGGGCGAGAATGTAGCAAGAAGGTTGAAGTAGCGCGACATGATAGTGACACAGCGAGAAGTCGAAGAAAGGAATAGAACTGAACGAATTCCACAAAATAGACGAAAAGCAATGGCTTGGCATGAATAACCAGATCGAGGGTAATATGTAGAGGCGAATAACTACAGGGGAATATCGCTGCCCGTTCTACATGTTCACATCAACAGCCGCCATTAGCTTTTCAGACAGTAGTTTATTTGCAGCGGATACATTTATCTCCCTGAACAAAACATAGAAAGTCGATCCAAGTACTGGTTAAAAATAATGTTATTTTATTGGAGAAACAAATGAATCAGTTCACAACGAACAAGCTCCTCATGTTCTTTAAAAATGTTATGCAGAATGGAGCAACTGTTGACTATTTTTTGCAGAAACTTACTAGCACAATTTATACAGGGGTATTTTCATGTAAGACTGTCGCTACCTATGTCTCCACAATTTTCAAATAATGATAAATTATTTAAATTCTTTCTCCTACCTTCTTTCCCCTACGTTCCACGCCTAAAACTGATTCTTAGTTTAAAATGATCTGAAAACAGGCTTTCACCCCTCCTGGGGAGTGAACACTAATGGTATGGGAGGTTAAATATTTTCAAGGGTTCCTATTTATGACCATCTATGTTTGAGAAGTGGGGACTATTAATCAGTGAGGAGAAATTCTTAACCCATGGCACCTTCTTTTGCGATCTTTCCCGTTTCAGTGTTGTCTAAGTCGGCCTATTTCCCGGGCTGACTCCAAGTCCTTTGCGCGCTGATACATTCAAAACTTGAGCAACACAAGGAGTCTTCTCAGAAGTATTACGAATTTTAAGGGTTAGGCTTTGATTAATTAAGGGATCTATGGAAATATTCCTTTTCACTCGTGTTTCTAGAAATGAACATTTGTCCTTTCAGTTACTATTAAACTGTACCTTAATTTTGAAAGGCGCACAAGAGGTAACGATTGCAGACCCTGGGTACACAGTTTTCCCGGCCAGCTGCATCGCCTGAAGAAACGCAATTTACCGCAAAACCGGAATGTTGGCAGAACTTCTATAAAACTCTTAAAGGGTTTGAGTCAAGGAAATATCGATTTCGCAGCATTTTATGACTTTGAGCTTCTGAAACAACACACCGTTTCTTGTCAGACAAACCCAGCTGGAACTAAAGCTATTATTTGACACTTTCTTGCAGGCTTTAAATTTAAACAGCGTGCGTCCGAAGGTAGTTCACTGTTATTATTTTTCCGAAATGAAAAACGAAACTCCAAATATACTCATACAACGACGCAGCTGTATAGGGCCAGTCCTATCCTTTGTTTACAAGGCAGTAGTGAAAAAGGTTTTTTTCCGAGCTAGCTAGTCAAATCTTCTAGCTTGCTTTAAGACAGGATGGTACCCACAATGATGTTTATTTTGCTTGCAGCATTTTCTGTTTTAGTGAAGCCCAGCCAAAGTAAGTAGTCTTCTTTTCATATATACCCATATTTTGTTGGTGACTCGACTAAGCCTGCGCCCTTTTGATTACATTGAGTTGAGTATACTTTCTAAATACGATCTCTCCAGATCGAACATTCCCTTTAGGCGTTAGTTTATGTACTTACTTTCAGCACTCACTTTAATATTGCACTTGAAAGTCAAATTAGTCCTCGAGCTTCGAGATACTGCCTGCGAATCATTCAGCTATCACACGGTAATTGGAATTCTGAGAATAGGTTTTGCATCATTGCAACTGAACCTTCCAAAATTTCTTCTTTCTACTCGTTAGATACCCTACCGTTTAGCTTAATATATTTTTAATTGCAGTGACCACCACAAATTCTATTATCTTACTGATTTAAACACAACCCAGTTTAGAGATAGTCTTCCTACATTGTAGAACTTTCAAATCCTGAGAAAATTCTATTTACATGCCATTTTTCAAATCCAACGCTGTCGTGGTTCTGTAACTAAATTATATATATATATATATATTTTGTATTTTTCAAGCATTCATACCCCAGATACGCAAAAACTCACTGTGAAAGTCCTAAAAGCACTCAGCAACCCCGCTCGAACTGAACACTAAGTTGGATAAAACTTTAATGCTTTAAAGGCCGTTATTAACATTTTTTTTCCACATAAACCACGCACATTTAACTGGGAAAATATGCCGTTTGTTGTAATTCACCCCTATATAAAGGCTGTGGCGAACGCATGGCTTCCAGAGTCGTCAATGGACAGAATGCACAGCGCCACGCCTGGCCCTGGCAGATCTCTCTCCGGGTGAATGGACGCCACATTTGTGGAGGATCCATCATAGGAGCCCGATGGATCTTGACTGCTTCACATTGTGTTGAAAGGAATCCGTATCCCAGAGCCTATACTGTCGTTGTGGGTAAGTCGTTTAGTCGGTTTGGTTTTGCGTTTTAAAGGGGACGTTGATGTTTGTTTTGCTGTTTTCCGGTCCAAACTTCACTGAAATGCTATGTTTTGATCTTTACCTATGCCGAAACATTCCTTCAAATGTAGGAGAAAGATATCAATTTTTTTTGGAGAGGGGGGGGGGGGGGTGGGTGGGCATGCCTTCAAGATGACGTGCGAGAATTTTCAAAACACATCCATTTCCATCCGTAACAGAAGAAGACAGTATTTAGTCTCAGTGCAGTAACATAGTCCTAAGTAAATATATGTATTGCTTCATCATTTTTTCCTGATTTATTTTTCCCCATCTTACAGCGGACCGAAATAGCATGACTCCCAGTGTTCGTTTAAGTAATCTGTTTGCCTGTTTCTCTTATTTACTTTAAAAATTCATGCTTGTATGCGTTCAGTCGATTCCTTCAGTCAGTTCTTCCCCTGTTTTTTCCTGTTCGTTTTGTTTGTTCGTTTATTGATTATTTTTGTTGTTGTTTCCTTTTTCACTGGAAATTAGGAGCACATGTCCAAAGTGAAAGGCTTAGCAAGGATCAAGTGTTCTACCTAAGGCGCGTCATTATGCACGAACGATATCGTCAGCTAAACTATGATGTCGCCCTCCTGGAATTACAAACGCCAATTCAGATGAGTTACAGAGCCAGACCGGTTTGCCTTCCTTATCATGGAAGTAGGGCTCGACCGGGGTCTCGATGTTATATAACAGGTCCGTATGTATAAAATTATTTGATAGCTGAGCACATGCATTTCATTATAAAGCGTGTTTATCATGAAGCCTTAAGACCGTGCACTCTTGTTAGTAGTTTTATATAGTGATAAATTTATTTTTTTTTTAGTCTAAAGTTTTTGCTGATATTGTTTTTTGTTTTTGTTTTTATTGTAAAGCGCTGTAAACTTTATGCACCGCGCTATATTCAAGCAGTAGACCACAAACTTTTATGGTTTATAGGCTGATAAACCACGCGCCTGCGGCTCGTGATTTACGAATTCTTCTCGTGTTCTTCCAACATCTCAAGTGGTTTATCATGCCTCTAAACCATAGAAAAATGTGGTCTCAGTATTGTTTTCATAATTCAGAAAACGCGCGAAATTTCCATGAGTTTACTGGCACAATAAACCATAGCTGATACCAATCAAAGCGCTCGCGTTGATTTGGTTGTTATATAAAAGTTGTTATTGTTATTAGGGATTATCATTATTATTATTGCTAACAGCTGAAACACGTGGTTTTAGTACAACATGTGTATACAATATTACAGTCAGTAATTAAAGTGAATTGGTTTGAAAAGGAGTTTGCAACCACATTTGTTTTTGGTTGATGACTGGGTGACTAGAATGCATCCTCAACCAAACTTTCATGCGAAAAAGCCTTAAGCTCACTGAGGATTTAATGTCTAGAATGTTTGTCCTGATGGTTTGATTCTCAGGATGGGGACGAACTGTTGGCGGTGGACAAGGGGCCAACGTTCTTCAACAAGCCATATTGCCAGTTGCGGACGACAGAAGATGCCAGCAAGTAAATGGACGGCTTGGTAGAGTGTATAGTGATACCATGATTTGCGCAGGGGGCGAAGGAAGGGGTGGATGCCAGGTCAGTTAGTTTTTAAAACTTTTTTGTTTGAGCCCAAAACCTAAGCTACCAGTGAAAAGCTGGGTAGTGATTAGTCCAGTGTCTGAGCTCTTCGTGTTACGGGACGTTTTCCAGTAAAACGAGATTTAAGAAAAAAAAAAACCCAGCAAATATCGCATCGTTTCTGATCATAAAGCGAGTAATTTAGGTGTTTTCCACTTGTCCTTAGAATAACGCCTCAGAATGTAAAATGAGCGTACGTTGGATTGTAAAGGTGTGAAAAGAGCGAACTCCCCTGTTACATGAGTTGTCCAAATATTGTTCGCATCTCGTTTATCATATACGACAATAAGCCTGTCGTCAAGAGCTTTCAGATCTGCCTGTAACGAATTTGGATCCACCACTTTTTAAAAGATCCCGGAAGGTAACAGGGCACCTCTCGTTCAGCCACAAACGCCTCTGTTAATACAGCCTTACCATTTGGAAAAGCTTTCTTTCCAAGAGACGCCACGAAATCAAAACCAAAGTTTTGATTATGTAATTCATATGATGGAGCTGGTATTGGCCATGTGGTATAAAAGATAAAACAGTGCATGGGGTAAGTTTTAAGGTATGTATTGACGCACTGACATACTGATTGAATATTGGGGACCAGGGTTGGCACATTAGTTAGAGCGCTCGCCTTCCACTAATTAATATGTCCCTGGTTAAAGACTAGGTTTTTTTTCCGGGTACTCAGGTTTTTCCCCCCTCTCCAAACGCCAACATTTGATTTGATTTGAGAGTTGTAAAGATTTAGAATAGACCTCTTTAGTGTGTACGTTTTGTCTTCCCAATGTGGAGTACCCTGGAGAGCTGTTTCTTCGTAATTTCGTCGTATTCTCGAGCATATGTGTGTACGCATGATTTATGAAACACAAAAGGCAAATCCCTTCAGTTAATTTGTGAACATCGCATGATCCGTATATTTATTGACTGAACGGTACTTTTAGGACAGACTGATCTGGATAGATTGATCTAGGAACTAATGGCTTCATAAATTGATTGACTGACTGACTGGCTGGCTGACTGACTGACTGACCGACTGACTGATTGATTGATTGATTGATTGATTGATTGATTGACTCACGTATTGACTGCTAGATTGATTGACTGATTGATTGATTCATGTATTGACTGTTAGGTTGATTGATTTTCTGACTGACTGACTGACTGACTGAATGAATGAATGATTGATTGATTGATTGATTGATTGATTGATTGATTATATTTTAGGGAGATAGTGGTGGTCCATTTGTATGTAACGAAAGAGGTCGATGGGTTTTACGAGGCGCTGTCAGCTGGGGCCACAGTCGTTGCAGCACCAACTACTACACTGTCTTTGCTCGTGTGAGCACCTTCAGGAACTGGATCAAGCAGAGATCTGGAGGTAAACAATTACCCTACAGCTTGCAGCTTATTAAATGTTCGCTAACAAGGCTTGCGACTGAAGAAAACGCGAATAAGCCAGACGACGGCTTTCTTGAAACTCTTGTCATTTGGCATTCACTGCGACCAGCATTATGGAATAACAACTGCACCAGAACATTCAGTCAGAACCAACTAGTCTGGTTTACACCGAACTTTGGTGATTATGTTTTTTTTCGACGAGGAAAAATTGTTCAAGCCTAACTGTCTTTGTTTTGTTTGTTTTATTGCAGTTTGATTTCAGGAAACGAGAAACTAAGCATTTCATCATACTGATCAGAGGTTTGCAATGTTGTAGCTGAGAAGATCACGCAAAGGTCATTAAACGCATGATTACAACCATCTTAGCCCACTCCAGTTTGTATTCTTCTTCTTCTTGTTGTTTCCTCGGTGTACTAAATGTGGCAAAAGGGGGTTTCACAACAATATCATTCAAACTCAGGAAATTATAGAAGGCTGAACTCAACTATTTCGTTAAAGAGATGTGTGAACTCAGTACATATTCAGATTGCCCCAAACTCTATACAGTGCCTTGTTTGAATTCATTATATATTCCATTAACTCTTTTGCTAAATCCTGTCTAACCGTATATGCGTTTATGAACCTAACTTGCAATTTGACAAACATGGCCGTCAATATTTCTCTCACTGCCCTCCCTCCCCTGAAGAAACAGTTCCAACTACTTGAATTGTTCTAAGGTCGTTTACCAACATTGTTCTAAAAGGTCTTCGACAATGCCATAGCGTAAATTATCTTTCAATCTTTTTTGTTTATGTCACACAAAGAGACCAAACCTCAGTTTTGGCTGGCAATTCATCCAGCAATCTAATATTTTCACCATTTATCTTTTCGAAGCTAGCTCGTCAGTGGGTTTTAATGATTCGCCTTCCGAACCTGTTAGTGCGTGCTAAAGAGATGAAACGTTGAACATTTTCATCGGGCCAAACGTTTCCTAAAATGAGGTTTATTCTCTAAAGGCACATCAGGCCCAAGGGGGGGGGGGGGGGTTCTGCTCATCTGTAACCTTCACATGGCAGCGCAGGGTTTTGGCACCCCTTCAGTGAGAACTGCAATGAAACTCGTAAAGTTAATAGGTATCGTCCCCAAATAAATTGTCAAAACGCTCTCAAGATTTGGTGGTGTTTGATCTATTTCAAGAAAGAAAAAAATGGTGATAAACGTTCAATGTTAGCACGTGTGGCCACACCCTTCCACAATGTTGTTTGGACAGATTGTCGTAATATATTTCCATGACTCCTAGTCAATAGCAAGTAAATAAATTACCAATCGAAAATCGATCTCCAGTAGCTTACGGTGAGGTAGGGTATAAATGGTACACAGATTGAGTGATTCATCTTTCTTCAGAGATACGGAGAATGTGACCTTGATATCTCAACTGCTTTCCGCACGTTTGTTTGATGAGTGGGTTAAATGATGTCGGTGCGGCGTGGGGCGCAATAAAGCCTTTTGATGTGAGCTTCATACGGTAGCACTAAGTGGCAGATACCATCTTCACTTATACCTTCTCCATGTCCTTTGTTATCGCCCACATTCACAACCACAAAAGGAGAACTGTAAAGTCATTAACTTGGTTAATAGCAAAGTTCTCTATAGATGTGCAGTAAATTAGGATCGAGATATGTATTTGGTCTTTGTCACATTGATTATCGCACCAGATTCTGCATGCAGCGGCTATAACAATTCAAGCTAACAAGTATTGAGTTCGAAAACACTCATGATAACATTCATGTAGCCATTTTGGAGACTAACCTCGGAGTTCAAGGACGACTTGTGTTGCTATCTGATATTTTCATATTTTTGTTCGAACTAGAAAGAAAAGTGAAAAAGAAACGACCGCAAGCTGAAAATATTCCTGAAAAAAAAAAACTGCGTGTAGCTTAATCAACGACGACGACGACGATGAAACACTGGAAAACCTGGACTGTTTACAGACTTCACAAAATGTCTATAAATCTTGAATTTACAGACTTCGTTCTTTTGCCAGTTAAAAAAGAAATCTCTGTAAATAAATTTGACAGACATTTCATATAGATTTGTTGTTGAAATCTTTATATAATGTCTGTAAAATTCTAAGAGCTATAACGAGAGGAAAGACTTAGAATTTACAGACATTTTAAAATCTGTTTAAAATGTTTGTAAATCTACCTTTTACAAAGATTTTCTAATGTGTGGGCTTCTAATATAAAATGTCTGTAAATGACGGGGCATCATAAAATCTCTGTAAATTGACGTAAGCGGGGCATCATGAAATCTCTGTAAATTGACGCAAACGGGGCATCATAAAATCTCTGTAAATTGACGCAAGCGGGGCATCATAAAATCTCTGTAAATTGACGCAAGCGGGGCATCATGAAATCTCTTTAAATTGACGCAAACGGGGCATCATAAAATCTCTGTAAATTGACGCAAACGGGGCATCATAAAATCTCTGTAAATTGACGCAAACGGGGCATCATGAAATCTCTGTAAATTGACGCAAACGGGGCATCATGAAATCTCTGTAAATTGACCCAAACGGGGCATAATAAAATCTCTGTAAATTGACTATGGACAAATATCCGAGTATATTTTTGCTCCAAATGATGAACAATGTTTTAGATATTCCGCAAGCCCGAGTAGAATAAGAAGCCCCGGCTAACCGATCAAACATTTTCATCCAACATCGTGTTGAACGAGCATGTTCACGGACTGTTTAGCCGCCTCTCTCAACATTGCATTTAAATGGCTTCCCATGTTTGATATAGATCAAACATTTTCGTCTTCATATTGCTTCACAAAATCACCGTCAAGCAACCAATGAGAAACCGAATCTACCGACGCGAACGTCATAATTTCAGCGGTAATGCACAGAAAGCGTTCTGTGAGCTCACTTTGCTTTATGTTTGATCAAACATTGCTTGCCTGATATATTAGCCATTAGATTTTTTGTGAATCAAACGATTGGCCGGCCATGGCCGGAAATTATCTATTAATTGTTCTAGGACGGAATGCGTCCCATACGTGACGTATCAACCGGGCTCACTTTTCATGTCAGCGGCTGTCAGCGGTATTTTCCAGTGCATTCCGATAATGGTGGGCTTCCGAGACGACCGTTAACGGACAAGAACGTCATGCTAGCCCACATATAAGGCACTAATACATTACAATACTACATGTATGAATACACCAACTAACAAATGCACCTACCTCCACTAACATGCACATACCTACAATCATACTCACTTCTCTTCATTTATACTCACTTGCCTGCATTTATACTCACTTGCTTCCATTTATACTCACTTGCCTGCATTTGTACTCACTTGCCTGCATTTATACTCACTTGCCTGCATTAATACTCACTTGCCTGCATTTATACTCACTTGCCTGCATTTATACTCACTTGCCTGCATTAATACTCACTTGCCTGCATTTATACTCACTTGCCTGCATTACTACTCACTTGCCTGCATTTGTACTCACTTGCCTGCATTTGTACTCACTTGCCTGCATTTATACTCACTTGCCTGCATTACTACTCACTTGCTTGCATTTATACTCACTTGCTTGCATATATACTCACTTGCCTGCATTTATACTCACTTGCCTGCATTTGTACTCACTTGCCTGAATTTATGCTCACTTGTTTGGATTTGTACTCACTTGCTTGCATTTGTACTCACTTAGAATCACTTATACTCACTTGCATTCATTTATACTCACTTACACTCACTTATACTCACTTGCCTTCATTTATATGCACCTGCCTTCATTTGTACTCACTTACATTCACTTATACTCACTTGCATTCACTCGTACTCACTTACCGTCACTCATACGCAATTTCCTTTACTTTTACTCTTTTACCGTCACTCATACTCATGCACTTTCCGGGCATTTACTTGTACTCACTTACCGTCACTGACAGATACGCAATTTCATTCACTTTTACTCACTTACAGTCACTCATACGCAATTTCATTCACCTTTACTCACTTACCGTCACTCATACTCACTTTCCTTCACTCGTACTCACTTACCGTCACTCATACGCAATTTCATTCACTTTTACTCACTTATCGTCACTCATACGCAATTTCATTCACTTGTGCTCACTATCCGTCATTCACACGCACTTTCCTTCACTTATGCTCACTTGCCGTCATTCATACGCACTTTCCTTTACTTGTACTTACTCTGCTTCACTTAATTGTACTCACTTTCCTTCAGTTGCGTAAAACTCACTCACTTTCACTCACTTTCCTTCAGTCATACAAACAAATTGGGGTGTCACGATTGTTCTCACAAATTTTATTATCTGGAAATTAATGAGATTTCTACAAACAAATTGGGGTGTCACCGGGCACGTTATGTACTATTTACTATTCCCCCCCCCCCCCCCCCCCGCTCCCATCTCCTAAATTATCTCACAAATTTCGCGTCCTCTCGGGCAGCTCACATCTTTGGAACGGTTAACTTCTACTTTAAATCTGTATTTTTCTTTTTACTATATATTCAAGGAGCCCGCTACCATCGCCGAAAAGATAGACTCTACATAAAAGCTCCCTTATTCTGTTTGAATTTCGTCAAAGAATCGTGAAAGCAACCGCGGTTTGTGTTTATATTTTCACAGTTAAGGGCGTTTCTTTATTTTGCACTTTTTGTCGCCTTTTTCGCGGCATCAGAGGAAGCCGCACAACAGTGACAAGCAACTTGATTTACCATATCAGTGATCACAGAAAACACGACACGATCAATACACTTTTGTAGGTTTTCTTGTCACGTCCGCATCAAGTGATTGAGATACTGTACCCATATAAAGTCTAGAAATCTGCAATCTTCTCGGGTTTACTTAGAATCGGACTTCAGCTTTGCATGAGTAAACACAAGTCCATACAAGTGAGCTAAGTGCAGACGAGTAAACGCAAGTGCGTATATGTGAAGTTAAATGCGTATGAGCGATGCTAAGTGTGTGTAGGTGAGGTAGTTCGTACCTGAAGAGAAACAGTTGATGATAAGTGCAAGTAGGTGGAGGAAAGTGCGTACAGGTGAAGGAAAGAGAGTACAAGTGAAGGAAAGTAATTATTCACATGAGTGACTGTAAGCGAGTACAAGTGAAGGAAAGTGAGTACAAGTGAAGCAAAGTGTGCACAAGTGAGGGAAAGTGAGTACAAATGAAGCAAAGTGAGTGCAAGTGAAGGAGTAACTAGTGAAGCAGAGTGATCGAGTCAAGTGAAGCATTAAGTGAATACAAGTGAAGCAATGTGAGTGCAAGTGGAGCAATGTGAGTGCAAGTGAAGTAAAGTGAGTACAGGTGAAGCAAAGTGAGTTCAAGTGAGGCAAAGTGAATACAAGTGAAGTAAAGTGAGTATGAATGAATGCAAGTGAGTATAAGTGAATGTAAGTGGGTACAGATGAAGGCCGGTGAGTATAAATGAAGGCAAGTGAGTAACTGATAAGTGAGTGTAAGTGAGTATAAATGAATGCAAGTGAGTATAAGTGAGTATGAATGAATGCAATTAGTGAGTATAAGTGATTGTAGGTGAGTAAAAATGAAGGCAAGTGAGTATAAATGAATGCAAGTGAGTATAAGTGAGTGTAAGTGAGTACAAATGAAGGCAAGTGATCATAAGTGAATGTTAGTGACTATAAATGAATGCAAGTGAGTATAAGTGATTGTAAGTGAGTACAAATACAAGCAAGTGAGTATAAATGCAGGCAAGTGAGCATAAATGCAAGCAAGTGAGTATCAATGCAGGCAAGTGAGTATTAATGCAGGCAAGTGAGTATTAATGCAGGCAAGTGAGTATAAATGCAGGCAAGTGAGTACAAATGCAGGCAAGTGAGTACAAATGCAGGCAAGTGAGTATAAATGCAGGCAAGTGAGTACAAATGCAGGCAAGTGAGTATCAATGCAGGCAAGTGAGTAGTAATGCAGGCAAGTGAGTATAACTGCAGGCAAGTGAGTATTAATGCAGGCAAGTGAGTATAAATGCAGGCAAGTGAGTATTAATGCAGGCAAGTGAGTATAAATGCAGGCAAGTGAGTATAAATGCAGGCAAGTGAGTACAAATGCAGGCAAGTGAGTATAAATGCAAGCAAGTGAGTAGTAATGCAGGCAAGTGAGTATAAATGTAGGCAAGTCAGTACAAATGCAGGCAAGTGAGTATAAATGCAGGCAAGTGAGTATAAATGCAAGCAAGTGAGTACAAAATTATGCAGGCAAGTGAGTATAAATGCAGGCAAGTGAGTATTAATGCAGGCAAGTGAGTATAAATGCAGGCAAGTGAGTATAAATGCAGGCAAGTGAGTATAAATGCAAGCAAGTGAGTACAAATGCAGGCAAGTGAGTATAAATGCAAGCAAGTGAGTATCAATGCAGGCAAGTGAGTATTAATGCAGGCAAGTGAGTATTAATGCAGGCAAGTGAGTATAAATGCAAGCAAGTGAGTACAAATGCAGGCAAGTGAGTATAAATGGAAGCAAGTGAGTATAAATGCAGGCAAGTGAGTATTAATGCAAGCAAGTGAGTATAAATGCAAGCAAGTGAGTACAAATGCAGGCAAGTGAGTATAAATGGAAGCAAGTGAGTATAAATGCAGGCAAGTGAGTATAAATGAAGAGAAGTGAGTATGATTGTAGGTATGTGCATGTTAGTGGAGGTAGGTGCATTTGTTAGTTGGTGTATTCATACATGTAGTATTGTAATGTATTAGTGCCTTATATGTGGGCTAGCATGACGTTCTTGTCCGTTAACGGTCGTCTCGGAAGCCCGCCATTATCGGAATGCACTGGAAAATACCGCTGACAGCCGCTGACATGAAAAGTGAGCCCGGTTGATACGTCACGTATGGGACGCATTCCGTCCTAGAACAATTAATAGATAATTTCCGGCCATGGCCGGCCAATCGTTTGATTCACAAAAAATCTAATGGCTAATATATCAGGCAAGCAATGTTTGATCAAACATAAAGCAAAGTGAGCTCACAGAACGCTTTCTGTGCATTACCGCTGAAATTATGACGTTCGCGTCGGTAGATTCGGTTTCTCATTGGTTGCTTGACGGTGATTTTGTGAAGCAATATGAAGACGAAAATGTTTGATCTATATCAAACATGGGAAGCCATTTAAATGCAATGTTGAGAGAGGCGGCTAAACAGTCCGTGAACATCGTTCAACACGATGTTGGATGAAAATGTTTGATCGGTTAGCCGGGGCTTCTTATTCTACTCGGGCTTGCGGAATATCTAAAACATTGTTCATCATTTGGAGCAAAAATATACTCGGATATTTGTCCATAGTCAATTTACAGAGATTTTATTATGCCCCGTTTGGGTCAATTTACAGAGATTTCATGATGCCCCGTTTGCGTCAATTTACAGAGATTTCATGATGCCCCGTTTGCGTCAATTTACAGAGATTTTATGATGCCCCGTTTGCGTCAATTTACAGAGATTTTATGATGCCCCGTTTGCGTCAATTTACAGAGATTTCATGATGCCCCGCTTGCGTCAATTTACAGAGATTTTATGATGCCCCGCTTGCGTCAATTTACAGAGATTTTATGATGCCCCGTTTGCGTCAATTTACAGAGATTTCATGATGCCCCGCTTACGTCAATTTACAGAGATTTTATGATGCCCCGTCATTTACAGACATTTTATATTAGAAGCCCACACATTAGAAAATCTTTGTAAAAGGTAGATTTACAAACATTTTAAACAGATTTTAAAATGTCTGTAAATTCTAAGTCTTTCCTCTCGTTATAGCTCTTAGAATTTTACAGACATTATATAAAGATTTCAACAACAAATCTATATGAAATGTCTGTCAAATTTATTTACAGAGATTTCTTTTTTAACTGGCAAAAGAACGAAGTCTGTAAATTCAAGATTTATAGACATTTTGTGAAGTCTGTAAACAGTCCAGGTTTTCCAGTGTTTCATCGTCGTCGTCGTCGTTGATTAAGCTACACGCAGTTTTTTTTTTCAGGAATATTTTCAGCTTGCGGTCGTTTCTTTTTCACTTTTCTTTCTAGTTCGAACAAAAATATGAAAATATCAGATAGCAACACAAGTCGTCCTTGAACTCCGAGGTTAGTCTCCAAAATGGCTACATGAATGTTATCATGAGTGTTTTCGAACTCAATACTTGTTAGCTTGAATTGTTATAGCCGCTGCATGCAGAATCTGGTGCGATAATCAATGTGACAAAGACCAAATACATATCTCGATCCTAATTTACTGCACATCTATAGAGAACTTTGCTATTAACCAAGTTAATGACTTTACAGTTCTCCTTTTGTGGTTGTGAATGTGGGCGATAACAAAGGACATGGAGATGGTATAAGTGAAGATGGTATCTGCCACTTAGTGCTACCGTATGATGCTCACATCAAAAGGCTTTATTGCGCCCCACGCCGCACCGACATCATTTAACCCACTCATCAAACAAACGTGCGGAAAGCAGTTGAGATATCAAGGTCACATTCTCCGTATCTCTGAAGAAAGATGAATCACTCAATCTGTGTACCATTTATACCCTACCTCACCGTAAGCCACTGGAGATCGATTTTCGATTGGTAATTTATTTACTTGCTATTGACTAGGAGTCACTATTTATGGAAATATATTACGAGTATGCACCTGAGAGGAAAATCTGTCCAAATAACATAATGGAAGGGTGTGGCCACACGTGCCAACATTGAACGTTTATCACCATTTTTTTCGTTCTTGAAATAGATCAAACACCACCAACTCTTGAGAGCGTTTTGACAATTTATTTGGGGACGATACCTATTAACTTTACGAGTTTAATTGCAGTGGTTCAAGGGGTGCCAAAACCCTGTGCTCCCATGTGAAGGTTACAGATGAGCAAACCCCTCCCCCCCCCCCCCCCCCCTTGGGCCTGATGTGCCTTTAGAGAATAAACCTCATTTTAGGTAACGTTTGGCCTAATGAAAATGTTCAACGTTTCATATTCTTTAGCACGCACTAACAGGTTCGGAGGGCGAATCATTAAAACCCACTGACGAGCTAGCTTCGAAAAGATAAATGGTGATAATATTAGATTGCTGGATGAATTGCCAGCCAAAAATGAGGTTGGTCTCTTTGTGTGATATATAAACAAAAAAGGCTGGAAAGATAATTTATGCTATGGCAGTGTCGAAGACCTTTTAGAACAATGTTGGTGTACGACCTTAGAACAACTGATTCAAGTAGTTGGAACTTTTCTTCAGGGGAGGGAGAGCAGTGAGAGAAATATTGACGGCCATGTTTGTCAAATTGCAAGTCAGGTTCATAAATGCACATACGGTTAGACAGAATTTAGCAAAAGAGTTAATGGAATATATAATGAATTCAAACAAGGCACTGTATAGAGTTTGGGGCAATCCGAATATGTACTGAGTTCACACATTTCTTTATCGAAATAGTTGAGCCCAGCCTTCCATAATTTCTTGAGTTTGGATGATATTGTTGTGAAACTTCCCCCTTTTGCCACATTTAGTACACCGAAGAAACAAAAAGAAGAAGAAGAATACAAACTGGAGTGGACTAAGATGGTTGTAATTATGCGTTTAATGACCTTTGCGTGATCTTCTCAGCTACAACATTGCAAATCTCTGATCAGTATGATGAAATGCTTAGTTTCTCGTTTCCTGAAATCAAACTGCAATAAAACAAGCAAAACAAAGACAGTTAGGCTTGAACAATTTTTCCTCGTCGAAAAAAACATAATCACCGAAGTTCGGTGTAAACCAGACTAGTTGGTTCTGACTGAACGTTCTGGTGCAGTTGTTATTCCATAATGCTGGTCGCAGTGAATGCCAAATGACAAGAGTTTCAAGAAAGGCGTAGTCTGGCTTATTCGCGTTTTCTTCAGTCGCAAGCCTTGTTAGTGAACATTTATAAGTTGCAAGCTGTAGGGTAATTGTTTACCTCCAGATCTCTGCTTGATCCAGTTCCTAAAGGTGCTCACACGAGCAAAGACAGTGTAGTAGTTGGTGCTGCAACGACTGTGGCCCCAGCTGACAGCGCCTCGTAAAACCCATCGACCTCCTTCGTTACATACAAATGGACCACCACTGTCTCCCTAAAATATAATCAATCAATCAATCAATCAATCAATCAATCAATCATTCATTCATTCAGTCAATCAGAAAATCAATCTACCTAACAGTCAATGCATGAATCAATCAATCAGTCAATCAATCTAGCAGTCAAACATGAATCAATCAATCAGTCAATCAATCAATCAGTCAGTCAGTCAGTCAGTCAGTCAGCCAGCCAGCCAGCCAGCCAGCCAGTTAGTCAATCAATTTATGAAGCCATTAGTTCCTAGATCAATCTATCCAGATCCGTCTGTCCTAAAAGTACCGTTCAGTCAATAAATATACGGATCATGCGATGTTCACAAATTAAAGGGATTTGCCTTTTGTCTTTCATAAATCATGCGTACACACATATGCTCGAGAATACGACGAAATTACGAAGAAACAGCTCTCCAGGGTACTCCACATTGGGAAGACAAAACATACACACTAAAGAGGTCTATTCTAAATCTTTACAACTCTCAAATCCGGCAAATCAAATGTTGGCGTTTGGAGAGGGGGGGAAAACCTGAGTACCCGGAAAAAAAACCTAGTCTTTAACCAGGGACATATTAATTAGTGGAAGGCGAGCGCTCTAACGAATGTGCCAACCCTGGTCCCCAATATTCAATCAGTATGTCAGTGCGTCAATACATACCTTAAAACTTACCCCATGCACTGTTTTATCTTTTATACCACATGGCCAATACCAGCTCCATCATATGAATTACATTAAACTTTGGTTTTGATTTCGTGGCGTCTCTTGGAAAGAAAGCTTTTCCAAATGGTAAGGCTGTATTAACAAAGGCGTTTGTGGCTGAACGAGAGGTGCCCTGTTACCTTCCGGGATCTTTTAAAAAGTGGTGGATCCAAATTCGTTACAGGCAGATCTGAAAGCTCTTGACGAAAGGCTTATTGTCGTATATGATAAACGAGATGCGAACAATATTTGGACAACTCATGTAACAGGGGAGTTCGCACTTTTCACACCTTTACAATCCAACGTACGCTCATTTTACATTCTGAGGCGCTATTCTAAGGACAAGTGGAAAACACCTAAATTACTCGCTTTATGATCAGAAACGATGCGATATTTGCTGGGTTTTTTTTCTTAAATCTCGTTTTACTGGAAAACGTCCCGTAACACGAAGAGCTCAGACACTGGACTAATCACTACCCAGCTTTTCACTGGTAGCTTAGGTTTTGGGCTCAAACAAAAAAGTTTTAAAAACTAACTGACCTGGCATCCACCCCTTCCTTCGCCCCCTGCGCAAATCATGGTATCACTATACACTCTACCAAGCCGTCCATTTACTTGCTGGCATCTTCTGTCGTCCGCAACTGGCAATATGGCTTGTTGAAGAACGTTGGCCCCTTGTCCACCGCCAACAGTTCGTCCCCATCCTGAGAATCAAACCATCAGGACAAACATTCTAGACATTAAATCCTCAGTGAGCTTAAGGCTTTTTCGCATGAAAGTTTGGTTGAGGATGCATTCTAGTCACCCAGTCATCAAACCAAAAACAAATGTGGTTGCAAACTCCTTTTCAAACCAATTCACTTTAATTACTGACTGTAATATTGTATACACATGTTGTACTAAAACCACGTGTTTCAGCTGTTAGCAATAATAATAATGATGATAATAATAATAATAATAATAATAATAATAATAATGATAATCCCTAATAACAATAACAACTTTTATATAACAACCAAATCAACGCGAGCGCTTTGATTGGTATCAGCTATGGTTTATTGTGCCAGTAAACTCATGGAAATTTCGTGCGTTTTCTGAATTATGAAAGCAATACTGAGACCACATTTTTCTATGGTTTAGAGGCATGATAAACCACTTGAGATGTTGGAAGAACACGAGAAGAATTCGTAAATCACGAGCCGCAGGCGCGTGGTTTATCAGCCTATAAACCATAAAAAAAAAGTGGTCTACTGCTTGAATATAGCGCGGTGCATAAAGTTAACAGCACTTTACAATAAAAAAAAAACAAAAACAAAATCAGCAAAAACTTTAGACTAAAAAAATATAAATTTATCAATATATAAAACTACTAACAAGAGTGCACGGTCTTAAGGCTTCATGATAAACACGCTGTATAATGAAATGCATGTGCTCAGCCATCAAATAATTTTATACATACGGACCTGTTATATAACATCGAGACCCCGGTCGAGCCCTACTTCCATGATAAGGAAGGCAAACCGGTCTGGCTCTGTAACTCATCTGAATTGGCGTTTGTAATTCTAGGAGGGCGACATCATAGTTTAGCTGACGATATCGTTCGTGCATAATGACGCGCCTTAGGTAGAACACTTGATCCTTGCTAAGCCTTTCACTTTGGACATGTGCTCCTAATTTCCAGGGAAAAAGGAAACAACAACAAAAATAATCAATAAACGAACAAACAAAACGAACAGGAAAAAACAGGGGAAGAACTGACTGAAGGAATCGACTGAACGCATACAAGCATGAATTTTGAAAGTAAATAAGAGAAACAGGCAAACAGATTACTTAAACGAACACTGGGAGTCATGCTATTTCGGTCCGCTGTAAGATGGGGAAAAATGTGTTTATAAATCAGGAAAAAATGATGAAGCAATACATATATTTACTTAGGACTGTGTTACTGCACTGAGACTAAATACTGTCTTCTTCTGTTACGGATGGAAATGGATGTGTTTTGAAAATTCTCGCACGTCATCTTGAAGGCATGCCCACCCCCCCCCCCCCCCTCTCCAAAAAAAATTGATATCTTTCTCCTACATTTGAAGGAATGTTTCGGCATAGGTAAAGATCAAAACATAGCATTTCAGTGAAGTTTGGACCGGAAAACAGCAAAACAAACATCAACGTCCCCTTTAAAACGCAAAACCAAACCGACTAAACGACTTACCCACAACGACAGTATAGGCTCTGGGATACGGATTCCTTTCAACACAATGTGAAGCAGTCAAGATCCATCGGGCTCCTATGATGGATCCTCCACAAATGTGGCGTCCATTCACCCGGAGAGAGATCTGCCAGGGCCAGGCGTGGCGCTGTGCATTCTGTCCATTGACGACTCTGGAAGCCATGCGTTCGCCACAGCCTTTATATAGGGGTGAATTACAACAAACGGCATATTTTCCCAGTTAAATGTCCGTGGTTTATGTGGAAAAAAAATGTTAATAACGGCCTTTAAAGCATTAAAGTTTTATCCAACTTAGTGTTCAGTTCGAGCGGGGTTGCTGAGTGCTTTTAGGACTCATATTTCACAGTGAGTTTTTGCGTATCTGGGGTATGAATGCTTGAAAAATACAAAATATATATATATATAATTTAGTTACAGAACCACGACAGCGTTGGATTTGAAAAATGGCATGTAAATAGAATTTTCTCAGGATTTGAAAGTTCTACAATGTAGGAAGACTATCTCTAAACTGGGTTGTGTTTAAATCAGTAAGATAATAGAATTTGTGGTGGTCACTGCAATTAAAAAATATATTAAGCTAAACGGTAGGGTATCTAACGAGTAGAAAGAAGAAATTTTGGAAGGTTCAGTTGCAATGATGCAAAACCTATTCTCAGAATTCCAATTACCGTGTGATAGCTGAATGATTCGCAGGCAGTATCTCGAAGCTCGAGGACTAATTTGACTTTCAAGTGCAATATTAAAGTGAGTGCTGAAAGTAAGTACATAAACTAACGCCTAAAGGGAATTTTCGATCTGGAGAGATCGTATTTAGAAAGTATACTCAACTCAATGTAATCAAAAGGGCGCAGGCTTAGTCGAGTCACCAACAAAATATGGGTATATATGAAAAGAAGACTACTTACTTTGGCTGGGCTTCACTAAAACAGAAAATGCTGCAAGCAAAATAAACATCATTGTGGGTACCATCCTGTCTTAAAGCAAGCTAGAAGATTTGACTAGCTAGCTCGGAAAAAAACCTTTTTCACTACTGCCTTGTAAACAAAGGATAGGACTGGCCCTATACAGCTGCGTCGTTGTATGAGTATATTTGGAGTTTCGTTTTCATTTCGGAAAAATAATAACAGTGAACTACCTTCGGGCGCACGCTGTTTAAATTTAAAGCCTGCAAGAAAGTGTCAAATAATAGCTTTAGTTCCAGCTGGGTTTGTCTGACAAGAAACGGTGTGTTGTTTCAGAAGCTCAAAGTCATAAAATGCTGCGAAATGGATATTTCCTTGACTCAAACCCTTTAAGAGTTTTATAGAAGTCCTGCCAACATTCCGGTTTTGCGGTAAATTGCGTTTCTTCAGGCGATGCAGCTGGCCGGGAAAACTGTCTACCCTGGGTCTGGAATCGTTACCTCTTGTGCGCCTTTCAAAGTTAAGGTACAGTTTAATAGTAACTGAAAGGACAAATGTTCATTTCTAGAAACACGAGTGAAAAGGAATATTTCCATAGATCCCTTAATTAATCAAAGCCTAACCCTTAAAATTCGTAATACTTCTGAGAAGACTCCTTGTGTTGCTCAAGTTTTGAATGTATCAGCGCGCAAAGGACTTGGAGTCAGCCCGGGAAATAGGCCGACTTAGACAACACTAAAACGGGAAAGATCGCAAAAGAAGGTGCCATGGGTTAAGAATTTCTCCTCACTGATTAATAGTCCCCACTTCTCAAACATAGATGGTCATAATATAACTAGGAACCCTTGAAAATATTTAACCTCCCATACCATTAGTGTTCACTCCCCAGGAGGGGTGAAAGCCTGTTTTCAGATCATTTTAAACCAAGAATCAGTTTTAGGCGTGGAACGTAGGGGAAAGAAGGTAGGAGAAAGAATTTAAATAATTTATCATTATTTGAAAATTGCGGTCAATATGTGGAGACATAGGTAACGACAGTCTTACATGAAAATAGCCCTGTAGAAATTGTGCCAGTAAGTTTCTGCGTAAAATAGTCAACAGTTGCTCTAAAGTTGCCAAAACTTGGGAACGATGCTGCCAGGATTTTAAAAGGCGTCCTGTCAAAATGAACTTTTCCATTCTGCATAACATTTTTAAAGAACATGAGGAGTTTGTTCGTTGTGAACTGATTCATTTGTTTCTCTTCCCTACTGCCATTAATAAAATAACATTATTTTTAACCAGTACTTGGATCGACTTTCTATGTTTTGTTCAGGGAGATAAATGTATCCCCTGCAAATAAACTACTGTCTGAAAAGCTAATGGCGGCTGTTGATGTGAACATGTAGAACGGGCAGCGATATTCCCCTGTAGTTATTCGCCTCTACATATTACCCTCGATCTGGTTATTCATGCCAAGCCATTGCTTTTCGTCTATTTTGTGGAATTCGTTCAGTTCTATTCCTTTCTTCGACTTCTCGCTGTGTCACTATCATGTCGCGCTACTTCAACCTTCTTGCTACATTCTCGCCCACTTTCTCAGTGGACTCCCAGTACTCACAGCTCCGGGTTAATTCTTCTCAATAATTCTGTCACTGTACGTTTCTCCGACATCTAAAGGTAACTACTGATGATGCTCATCCAACAGACTTTCAAGGCTTCACAAGACGGCTGAGTTGTAACAGAAAAACTGCATGGAGTGATAAAAAAAATTTTCACTGGAGTTCGATTCGCTTGTTCGACATCAACTCAAGTAAAACAATAACCCACAATTATCACAACAGGAGGCAAACTCAGAGCATGACAATGTTGCTTTCCGCAAGTTTTCACATAATTTTTCAATTCACTGCTGGCTGTATTCATTTGAATGGAGCAGCCACTGTTGACCAGGGCTTAACTGTACCAGGGGTCAGAGAGACATTTTTCCAGAGGGCGTCATTTTAGCAGCCGGAGTAAACTTACCGCTCAATAGTCAACCGTTAATTCCGAAAGGACCCTACTGGCTAGTAGCTGATTAGAGAATCCACTTGCCCTTGAATTATTTTTAATTATTATTTATTTTTTTATTATGGAATTGCTGTTTTGAATTGGAGTCATTTGAGTGGTTTTTGTAAAGTTTTGCTGTGTGTGTGTGTGTGTGCTGTGATTTGAGGTCAGTCAGTCAGTCAGTCAGTCGCTGAGAGCTGACGGTCAGTTTATATTATTTTATTGCCATATCCATGACTCACAAGAAAATTATTAGCCGACTGTACAGTAGCTCAGTGAGCCCAGTGAAATGACCGAAGGAATTAGACAGAGATTAAATTATTGAAAAATTAAAAAAATTATCCTGGCCATGGAGGAAATCAAATTGAGGCTGTACTATTGATGTGAAAAGAGCCTTTGTCAATGACACAAGAGTTGTCGAAATCTATGCGATGGTCGAATGACCAAGCATGTTTCGCAATATTTGAACCATTAGCAAATGTTTTTACATTCCTGATATGTTCTTTCTTCCGAGTATCAAAACAACGGCCGGTTTCACCAATATAACACCAATCACAGTCAGCACAGGTTCAAATATTGCGAAACATGCTTGGTCATTCGACCATCGCATAGATTTCGACAACTCTTGTGTCATTGACAAAGGCTCTTTTCGCGTTAGAAAAACCCTGGAGGCTTGGCATACCTCTGCCACCAAGCATGCCGACAATAACTCTAAGCCGATTCCAGACCAGTATTGTATTCTTTTTAAACAATAGTCACCAATTTACACGTTTTATATTTTTCTTTTGTTTTTCCTTACTATTTTATCTCGCCTTTTTTGTATATATTTCACCATTTCGCATTTCAATTTTATCCGTCGAAGGCTGTAGATTGACAGTCGAAAGCTCATGTTATTTTTAAATATTTTAGCCAGCGAACGTCTTTTACCTTTTAATATGTCTTATCCTGGCTACGCTTCAATTTTTAATCTTATTTGGAGATATTGCTATAAATGAGCTTAACCATTGGTTACATTTTCCAAATTCTGAAAAGCTAGCATTAGCCTTATTTGTTTGATGGGTATCTGAGACTCATTGTTAAAAAAAAGACTGAACAGAAATTTTAAGTCTACATAGGCCCTGGACCAAAAGATGCTGATGATAAGTTCATGTATATTTACATTTAGCATATACCACACAATTGAATAGTCACACGTTCTGATTGGTTAACTAGGAGGTTATTAGCTAAGAACTATTCACCTCCAAGCTGCTGAAGAGAAACTAAACCACCTCCTGTTTTAGATTCCAAAGAGGAAATTGTTTGAACAAAAATTGTTTATTCAGCTAGTGTGTTTATATACTAAAACAATAATCATTCACCTCAATGTCAGTGAAAGCCATGGATATTTACCTCACTGCTTCATGGTTCAGTAAATATCCACCACTATTCACTTCCACTTTGGTGAATAATTATTATTAAATAGATACAACACATTCTGGCATACATGCTTTGATTTGGTTCCTTTCAGATTTCACTCTCCTGACTGTGTTGTTGTTGTTTTTTTTTCCTAGGGGACAAGAGTCTGAACACTGTTAATGTGACAAACAATAGGTTCTGCTGTGATCTGCTGTTTTCATGCTTAACCGGTAGTGCCTGGGAACCAGTACAAAATGGTGATGTGTTCACACACTGGGCATCTGATATGTACAGTGTAACTGTATGGATTTACCATGTTTTGCTCTGACAGATGCCATTTTACATGTAAATCATGAGCATAACAAGTACAGTAGCTGATAAAGCAGTGTATTGAGGGTTAAGTACCTCTGAAACAACAAAACAGCATATGCTCAGGGAGCCAGTGCTTATGAAAGTGCCCAAGAATGCATTCTTAGGCACTATTGACTATTCTAGTGACTGTTATGACGTAATCAAAAAATATGAAACAAAATTTCAAAACAGAAAATAGGAAACCACAACTTATGTATAGAAACTGGTAGACATGTTCCCAGAGAACAAAGATGCTGCCGTGCTGTGTATCAGCAGAGGATGAGGATGAATTTCACTTCCTTTTTGCCTGTGCTTCTTATTCAGACTTTAGAGCCATTATTTAGCTAACTAAACGAATGTTTTTCCTGAACTTGTAGACAAGTAGGCCATTTTAATTTGGAAGCTTCAGAGAGGCAAAACTAACAATCAGCATGCACTGTATAGTTCGATTTCTTTTCCATATGTGATTTGTTTACATTTTTTTTTTTTATTATAATTTTGGCAATACCATGTATGGGTAGTATAATGTTAACAAACATTGCAGTTGTTGACTAAGTGTGAACAGAGACATAATTATGAAGACTTTTTAATTTCATTTCCATGTACACTGTATAACATTTAAGACGTTGGTGTTCCTAAAACAGTAATAATATTTCGCTCTCAGTAGTTTCATCTCAAGTGACATTTTTCTGTTTACCTCTACATGTAAATTTTAGAATTTGTAATGTAGATATTTTTTTTATACAATGTATACAGTGTATTTATTACTTGCAATAAATTTGCAGACTTAATTTGAACTTCTGGGATATTACATTGTGTATTTTGGTGTGATTCATTTGAGAGCATTTCACTAACATTCTATGCAATGTTCTGTTTTTTTTTTACAGATAATGTATTGAGATTTTATGCTATGTATTCCTGGGAGTGCATTCTTTTTTTACAAGATAAATTTACAGAGATTTGTGGTCAATTTACATAGATTTAGGGCAGCAAAATATATACATTTTACAAGCTTTTTATTAACTTTTCTTGAACATTTTGAGAGTTTTTTTGTTTACATTTTACAAACATTTCATGCAGTTCCTTTCACTCACTTTTTACAGGAAAAATATAGAGATTTCATGTTAAGATTTACAGAGATTCTGTGTGTTTTTTTGTTAAGATTTTACAAACATTTCATGTAGTTATTTTGACTCGCTTTTTACAGAGAAAATACGGAGATTTCGTGTTAAAAAGATTTACAGACATTTTTTCTCGTGTTATTTTTACAGAGAAAGTACAGAGATTTTACAGAGATTTGTTGTCTATTGCATAAAATCTCTGTAAATTTTACACAAAATTTACAAGAAAAATAGGAACATTTCATACACATTTTATGCGATCTTAGTGCAGAAAATGTGATGAAATTTACAGTCTTTTTACAGAGTTACAAAATCTCTGTGAATGCGCGCATTTACAGAGTTCGTAATTTACAAAGAAAACATAGACATTTTACAGATATTTAACTAACTTTGGTGAAGTCTGTGAACGGGTCAAGTTTTCCAGTGAAAACGTCATTCCAAAACATATAACTTCTCTTTTTCGTTTTCTCTTTCGTGACCATGCTTATTTGTTTAACTTGGAAAATGCTGACGAACTGTCCAGGGCCTTAATTACTGTGAACAGTGTTAGAGTATGAATAACAAAAGAAACATTTCCTGTCATGCGCTCACGTTCTCGAAATAACTTAAAATATGGTGACGTTTAATTCACGTTGTTGTTCTGCAGAGGACGACAAAGAAATGTACCAAAATGTAAAGCGCATGTGCGGGCGATTCTTTGTGCTTATTAAACCCATTGTTTTGTGCCGTTTTCATTGCGTATTGGGCCTCCTAATGATTACGCGTGTTGAGTAGGCTAGGGTTCCCACTAACGTTTGCGGCGCAAACAAAGAAGGTATAAGAGTGAATAAGACCACAATAAATTCAACCTCTGAAGATTATTTTTTTATCATTTCAACCTAATGTTTCCTTTAATGACATTACATGTCGTTCATTCTCCTTTTAGAGAGCTTTAACTGTCAAAATAATAATAATAATAATAATAATAAAACATGCCATGGTCACAAAAAACGAAAGTGTCGACGCTGTGTTTGCTTAAATGATTGCAAGCGTGGTAGCATTTTAACAGCTGTCTTCAACTGTGATGCGAAATTGACAACCGCATAAGGAAACCAGTTTTCAGTGTTCTGTGAATCACCATTGCTTTGCGGAAACAAGAATGAAGATTTATCTTTTTATTCTCCTGTTAATTACGTTGTCATTTGTAAGTGCCAGCCTGGCTGAAGAAGAAGGTAAGACCCCAGTCATTATTTTGGTCGGAAGTGCTTAATTCATCGTAGGTTAAAAATAACTTTTCATGTAGAAAGCTTCAAGCCCAACTAATATTCCCTTTACTTTCTCATTAGGTGCCAGGGAAAATCTTCCAGCCGCTTTTCCTTACTAAGGGTGGTTATAGTATTCAAAATTCAGGCCAGAGGAAGGTTCCCAGACACTTGGTTGTAACCATCGCCTTTAAAACTTGTCACACTAATAACTAAGCATTAATATCCGTCATGGTTTTTGGTTTTGAGTTGTACGCATGTTCTCTTGATTTTTAAAAGGAAAATTTCATTTGCGTAAACTTCTGGCCGCTGAGACCAGGCAAGGCTTGTTAAAAAAAATGTCACATAAAAGAGATTTCTTCTTTTCCCTCTGTTGTTGGGCGAATAAAACTAGTTTTGCTAATTCAGACCTCGTCACTGAGTTATGTCGGAGAGACCCAACAAGAGCGCCTTTTGAAGTAGGTAGCTTGACAACCAGAGGATATGTGTTCAAATATGCTGAGTGCACGAGTTTATCGAAACTTATATGAGAACTTTTAACAAGGGCCATTCAGAAGTAAAGAATGTTCAACGGTTGCTATTTCACATCCTTCCTTAGGAAGATAGTTGATCTGGCATTCAGCACAACTTTGCCGTTGTATTGTATTCCATACATCACCTTAACAGAATTATGTAAACTGACATATTGCCACGGGTCAAGCTGTGTTTAGTTACAGGAAAAAAAAACGACATTTTCATGACGGAGCCCCTGCAGGTGCAAGTGGCCTTTACACCGGAATTGAAATGCAATGATTGCCAATTTCTCTGTTGTTCAGCTCTGAAAATATACTAAGACAATTATTCGCCTCCACTCTTAGGACAAATTGACGCTAAATTGTTGAAAATGATTACTAGATTCCAAAATTTGGGTAAAAATAAAACGTCAAAATATTTCTTCAGAGTACAAAATATTGGATATCCCAGGCGCCGCCATTGTGGATTCCTTGACGTCACTTGGTTGTAGCTAACGTCAGGAAGTCAATGAAGCAAAAAATCTTTTGTGTTAAACAACTGTTGCAACCAATTTACGCCATAAAATCCTAAATGGCGGCTCCCGGAAAATTTAAGAGCGAAAATAGACTCTTATGACACCTAATTTTCTGTAGACTGAAAAGATCGATATTTCCATGTTTTCAATATCTAGTAATTCGTTAGCGTCAATTTGTCGTACTAGTGGGGGTTCCCTTTAAATATAATCTTTCGAATTCGGGACTGTGTGTAGTAATATGTTTGTTCTTCTTATCTGACCTGACTACGCACAGCAAGTAATCCTCTTATGAGGGTTTGCTGTATCGGTAAATAAATAATAGCGGCTGGTTATTTTAGAATGATAGAGCGATTTTCAGTTGAGTATCGTAAAACTAAAACAAAAGTTACTCACTTTATTCACCCTGTACTCAACTACACATACACAATAGAAAGAAGACAATATTTATCTATACCCAATAAAGCCTGGAGCTGAAACAATCCTAAGATTTTCTAGCCAGTTCTCCAGATTTTAAAGTTGTAAAGAATTGAGATAAGAATCCATTTTCATGGAAGCAGTTTTAAAAGTACAATGCAATACGAGAGAAAGAGTATATGCTTTAGTTATCTTTGACTATGTTGTTCTGACATTATTCAGATTGTCTGACTTTCGTTCTAATGCCGGTTCTATTGCTTCTTTTAAAAGATTCTTAATCTCTTCTGGTGTAATAACCATCTTTGCGCCATTTTGGACGGAAGCCCGTTTAAACCCGACCGACCACCACCACGGCATTTGCATAATTACAGTCAAGAAGCCGGCGCCAAACGCAATAAAATGAGCGCATGCTAGTCACGGTTCGTTTGGTTGACACCGAAGTGGCGCGAGCTGTCTCAACCAATCACAAAACGAGTTAAAGCAAAACTAAAGCAGACGAGAATTACTCTAGGCACTCAATTAAAAACTAGCCTAAGATGCTCTAAGTGCGAGATTGCTCTTGCTCCAATGGTTACCACCCATATCAGCTCTTACATCGCTGAACTTTCAACGATTCTTTCAGTTTTTTATTTTATTTTTTCGCAAGTTGCATATGCATATCGTTGACTTCAAATTAAGCTCCAAATTCTTGTGTGCCGAAAGCGATGGCATTTCAGAGTTCACCGTAGAAAGGAAAAAGCTTTGCGGGTCTAAACTAATTGAAGCAGTCAGTTGTATGAATGAGTTACGACATTCACCAACAAATGCTTAATCTTGCAGGTATCGAGCAAGGGTCTCCACGAATTGAACGGAGCCCAGGTTGGTTGATCATTGAGATGGAAATGTGTAAATTAAAGATGAAAGAGTTTTAAATACGCTTTGATTGTTGTTCATCTCTTTATCCCTCCTCTCTCCCCCCTCGGTGGAAATATATATTCTCTCTCTCTCTCTCTCTCTCTCCCCCCCCCACCCCACCCCCACCGTCCCCTCTCGTTCCTTCCCTCCCTGACTCCTTCAATCATAACTAAGGGATGTGGACCACTAGACAAAGTAATGGAGTGGTGCACGGTATTTTTCTCTAGCTTCTTTCTTCGTTCCATGATTTTCTTTTCTTTTCTTTTTACCTTGCATGAGCCTTTTTTTGGAGGGGGGTTGGGGGGGGGGGGGGAAGGGGAGGCTTTCTAATGGCCCATTTCGAACTGATTGGATGACGGATGACTGACTCACCGACTGACTGACAATTGATTGATTGATTGATTGATTTGTTAATTGCTTTATATTTTTTTGAGTGCAGTTTATTGCGAAAAAAAAAGCTCTTACCTCAACCACAAAAAATCCTGAGCCTCAAAGTTTTTGATATTTCAGGGCCTTTTATTTTAGTGGTTACATCCTCTAACTTCGATCTGAATGTCTCTCCTTTGATCTTGCTGTTAATTGACGTTGGCATATAATCACTGAAATAGATTTTTTTTTTTGGTTCAAGATTTGAATTTATGACACCTTGATTTCTCTTTTGGTACAGGATGTGAAGACGGTTACACCAACTGCCAGAATCTTGCAGGAATGTGTTATTATAGTCATGTTAATCAGATGTGTCGACGCACTTGCAACATGTGTTAGAAGGTACTCGTAAAAATAACAGGCATCTAACCACCCTGAGTGATGTACACCTGAAACTGAAGCATGTTAAAGAGAGGTCACATTCAGACAGCGCCAATGTTGTAGACTTGTAGATGAAAGATTGTTAATGTATTTATAGAATGAAACTTCTTGCAAATCTTTGTTTTTTTGTATTGCTTTTTGTATTTTTTCGCTCTGCTGGTACTCAGTATCGACATCGCACCGGTTTACTATCTGAAGGCCAGGAACAGAATAGAAATATGAAAACTGTATTAGCTGCCATCATAAGCCCCGCGGACATTTTACTATGTTAGCAAACTAAAACCCTGGCGCATAATTGTTAATGGCTATTTTGGTAGCTAAAAGTTTGTATAATGAGTTTAGATGCATATGTTTAGCTTTACATCCCAGCTCGTTAACATTGAATTACATGAGCCCAGCCACAGTTCTTTAATTGGTATTCCCTAAAAGGTGACGAAAACACAGACAATTTTCTTAGGTTTAATCTTGTTCTTTGGTTTTCGTTTCATACAGGATCGAGATATCAACTGCCTCACAGCAGCATACAACATGAAGCAATCAAATGATGCTTATAATCAAAATTGAAAAAATTACTTATTGATGTCATTGTATCGAAGGAAAAGTGAAATAAATAAATAAGCGTGGCTGCGTATTGTACATGTGCCAAGGAACTATTATTATTAAACCTCAAAGTAGTCGCAGATTGCTACTTCAGGGATTCGAGAGGCTAGGTTAGACCGTTGAATAGTGATGTGCTCTTGACAAAACAGTAAAACATATCTCATTGCTTCAGTCCCGTTTTTGTAAATAAAAGAGGCTCAGACCACTTTCAGCTCAGTAAAAACTGTGCTACCAATTTATCAAAGTAGGTCAGTATAAAGCAAAGCCTCACAGCATGCATGAAACGGACATAGGGACACTCTCTTTTTATTCATTTGCATTTCTTCGATGTTCTTGACATTGGCAACCACCTTGCAAAGTTTCAAATAAAATCTATTCCGACTTTTATTTCTGGGGATGACCTTACCTTAGGTTCGGCAAACCCAGGAATAGCCAAAATAAAGATTTTAATATAAATAGGAATTCAACCCGAAAAAAGAAAATATTCTAACGTTTGCTCAGCTTCCTCAAGTTAAATATTTGAAAGTTTCGACACCTTTATCCTTAGAACATAAAAATAAATGTGATTGGCAAGTCGTGATATTCAGTATGACTGAAATAATTTGTTTCAGCTTAATGAGAAGTCAAGTCACGTTCAATCAGCCTTACCCCTTGTTGAGTTGTCAAGCACGAGTAACCGACGGCATGCGCATGCATCAATAAAGTTAAAAAGCGAAACAAAAGGTACCCGCACAAAAGATATGCAAGACCATGCCTTATTCGAGGTCATCCACTCATCCGACACAATGGTATAAGAATTCAAAAGTTGACGACTTTCATTCAATAAATAGCCAAGAGTCAGAATCAATCAAGAACATTAAAAAGCCGATTAAACATAAGACAAGCAAGTTGCGTTTGCATTCAATGGAAACGAAATAAAAAAAAAACATTTGGTCATCTGAGATAAGATAGGTTGGACGCCGCTCTAGATCTAAAGCTTCTAAAGTGACAAACAAAAATAAGACACGTTAAAAAAATACCAATGCAAGGATAAGCGAACCGTTGTGGTCCTATGATCCACCGTCAACTTTAATCCACTCCAAAAAAAGTTTGGCCATCTGAGTTAAGATGTAAGTCGGACATCACTCTGATGCACCAACAGGGGCACACGAACACAAACACAAGATATAACACAAAAAGCATCAAATTAAATAAAAACTGAAAAGCAAGAAAGAAAACCACCAAATACCTTTAATTTAAGAATCAAAAGGGAAAAAACATCTGGCCTTATGGTCCATTAGACTGCCAAACACTGGAACCTATCCTGAATACCTCATTTTCATGTGCATAAGAAGTGTTTGCATGAGTCAAGCAGGTGTGTGTAACTAAAAATCCCTATATTTTAAGCGGCTCCTCTGAGATAAGATTCATTTCACGTCACTATAATCTATAAACAAGGTTCCAAATAGAGGAAAGCCTGCTCCAAGGCTGCTTAAACATAAGGCATAACACTAAAGCTTCAAACCAAATAAAAAAACAAATAGCGAGAAACAGAATTCGCCAAACAAATTTAATCCAAGCAAAGAGGATAAACAACATCTGCCTTTACGGTCCATTAGATCGGCAAATACTGGAACCTAATCTAAATACCTCATTTCAATGTGCATAAGCAGTGTTTGTATGAGTTATGCAGGTGTTGCGCAACCAATGAAACACTGTAAGCTATAAAACAAATGCCAAATTTGAGATACTGCGAACCGTAATCGGAAATCATCAATCCATGACGAATTTCTGGATAGGAGTGGCACTTTTGTTACTTGGAGTTTCAAGCTCTCAAGGTAAGTCTTCTGTAGTTTGTTACCTCAAGAAGTCACCTTAAAGAAACCTTAAATGAGCCCTCAAAGTGAAATAAGCTTTAGAAAATAATCCCTAAAAGCATCGGGGTAGAGAGTTTACCCCTGCTAGCAGTTTAGACCGATTTGAAACGAAACTCCCCGAGGACACTGTTTGCGCATGCCCTCCACTCGAATAAAAAATTCGTCGAATGATATTAACTTTTGCCTTCCATTAAACTAGAACTTCCGCGGCATTATTTCTAAACTCGCCTACTTCTTTTTAAAATTAGATCCACCAAAGGCAATATTAATAAAACAAGAATGCAAAGAGAAGAAACCAACGTTAATCACATGCACCACAGAGACTTTAAATGATCTCAAGAGTTGTTTTTGCGTAGTAGGTTATTGTTTAGACTAGATACAACATTCAAGACTGATTCCCCTTAGCATTAGAGAGGCGTCAGAGGCCGAGTGCCAGTGAGCTATACAAACTTCCCTGGTGTTAACATGTCAATGAAATATTAATATAAGTGATTATATGGTCTGCATCCCAATACTTTACATCGCTTCATTAAAGGGGCACCAAGCTAAATTGCTGTCTTTTTTGACTACTTGGCTTCTACACTGGCAGTTTGCTTTATACCTTGTCTCCAATTGATTTTTGTTACTTTTCTTGTCATTTTCCTAGGCTGTGGAAAAAAGCCGTTTTCGGCCAGGGTCGTGAACGGTGAAAATGCCGCTCCACACGCCTGGCCTTGGCAGATTTCTCTCAGAGTCAATGGACGACACATATGTGGTGGATCACTGATCGATAAGGACTGGGTCGTCACTGCTGCCCATTGTGTAGATCGCAACCCCCGGCCAAGCGGTTACACCGTCGTTGTCGGTAAGTTCTAGCTACGGCTTCCTATAATTCCACTGACAATTTTGGTTAGCTCGCCGGAAATCCATAATTCTATTAATATATTGTAGACTTTCCACTAATACCTTCCTGTACTCGGTTTTTAACTCGAGAATACTGGCGAAGCTACGGACGAGCTATACATGTGGCCGGTTGGTTGGAAAAAAAAATTTACTAGTTCGGTCAGTCGTCGGTCGGTCGGTCGATGAATTGTAAACTTTGTACTTCATAAAAAAGTTATTATAGCGCCGTTGAAATCGTCAGCGCGTCATCAGTATACAGGTACCCTGCGTGGTAATGGGCAGAATCTTCAGAAATTCTCCAGCATATGTAATACGTTTTTAGTGTTTTTACTTAATGTTTCAATTATGTTTTAGCTAAAACGGAGAGAAATCTAGGATGTTACTATTATGCCTGTCGTGTGGTGTGGGCAAGCGAGATTTCGGGGGATATTTCAGTAGTATTCAGAATAACGTTAAACTCGCATTCACTCTGATTTATCAAGTTACATTGCGTATAAATTTTGAATCATTTAGTTCCGATTTTGAAAAATGTGACGCACTCGTTTTCAATTGCATTTTCCACTGATGAAGAGGCGGCAGCCTCGAAACGTCTGGAGAATATATTTCCACCTGGTGCTCAAATTCTGGATGGGAATGACATTATAAGGACGATAAACAGGCGATCACTTCTCACAACTCTTCACAATTGATTCTGTGGGGCGTCAAACAACCACTAGGGCTGTGATTACCCCTGGTGCTGACCTTCTACCAGCACGTGGTCGGCCTGGCTAGATTAGCTTGAAAGGCCTCTGCGCGAATGAGACCACAAAAACACATAGAGCCAGAAGTCAGGCTAGTTGACGGGTGCTGGAACCACAAAGACTAGGACCTAAGATCACTTCCCCTTTTAAATCGGTCGCTTTATTTCTACAGCTGCTATCGTTTCTATCGTTAGTTTCACTTGGTTCATTCGTTTCAGAATTGCCTCTTAAATACAGTGACGTGACGAACTGATTCCAAAACCGCTTGAGGCTAAATTTGAGTTTTAAAATGTGAACAAAAATCTCCCCGCTCGCGACGTAGCAGTTTTGACCACTGCATCCGTGAGGTTGGCTCATAGGGATCCTTTGTTTCTTTTTTCAGTGTTTCTTTTTTTCAACTTTTATCTCTATTATTATGAATCACAATTATCATCATCATTATTGTCATTGTCGTCGTCGTTACATTGTTATCGTATTGTTTTTGTTACACCTTTATGCTATTGTAATAATGTTTATTGTTACTCTCACTGTGATTTTTTGTCGGTACGAATTCCTTACTGCACATGTTTTTCCCAATGTACACGCATATAAAACGAACCAGAAGACAAGGTCGCCGCCTTGTGGGTATCTTCTGTCTCTGTATCCGTCTCATTCACTTCTCGTTCATATATTGGCTTTCCTAACTTTCAAAATTGTTACTTTTACACTTCAAAATACGTCTAAAACCGAATGAAAGCTTACTAAGACCACCTAATGCAACTAATGTAGCAGCAACACCGACGAGACAAATCACTGATTACACTTTTGTTTCGATTTCATTAGGTGCGCATCGTCGGACTGGATCAACAACAGTTCAGCAGACTTTCCGGTTGAAACAACTCTTCAAACATGAAGACTTCAGCATGAGGAATCTGCGTAATGATATCGCTCTTCTCCAACTTGCCGGATCCATTACCAAGAGCTCAAAAGTTAACACCGTGTGTTTGCCCAGCTCAAGAAGCAAGGTTCCGGCGGGAACGCGTTGCTATATCACAGGTAAGGAGTTAAACTGACGTGCAAATATAAGTAAACTACAAGGCTTTACGGTGTTTGTTCTTACTGATGAGCTGGATTCAATGAATTTAATTAATGTGCATGTTTAATCCATGTGGTGCTGGATAAGAAAAAGATTTGTTGTGGGTTATTCGGCTTGATATGCATTCATGTTTAACATGAGGTGGACGTCCACCGTCGCGAGTTTTGGCGTACGTACACATACGTAAACTTTAACTGGCTTTACGTGCGTAAATAAAATAGGAACGAAGGTCTCGAGTGAACGTAACTCTGAAGATGAACCTTGCTCCACTTTTTGCGTTTATTTACGCGCGGCTTTCCATGCGCCACTTTTTTATGTACGCACGTAAAGCCAGTTAAAGTATACGTGCGTATATGCATGCAAATAGTCCCGATAGTGGGACCACCTTAAGCAACATAGCCCACTATAGTTTAAATGCAACGAAATTGGCGAACAACTCTCTTTGGTTGACTATGATATGGTTAAGACAGTTAATGGATGTGCCAGGGAACATACTATAGGTGGTTTGCAGTCAATCTCTTGAGACACAGATAACAATGGTGAAATGTACAAATGCTGGTGGACGAACAAAACGAGCTAATGAGAGATCTATTGTTTACCGTCCACCAGCAAAGCGGCGATAAAGTAACGTGAAAACCACCTATTTCAGTCTTTCATCTCACTAGAGAATAAGAATCGAGAAATTAAAATATTATTCTCTTAAGTTATGCTTCACCTTTCATTTTGAAATGAATTCACGCAGGCTGGGGACGACTTGTTGGGGGAGGGAATGCCGCTGATACTCTACAGCAAGCCATGCTGCCTGTTGCTAGTCACAGCCAGTGCAGTCGAGTTAATGGAAGGCTGCTTCAAGTTGATGAACGGTCAATGGTGTGTGCTGGAGGTGAAGGTAAAGGTGGATGCCAGGTGAATGCTAACAGAACGGTGGATTTTTTTAATACAAATATGGTAGAATACCAGGAGCCCATTCATGGGCTCCTGTAGAATACTTAAAAATCGTACTGCGCCTTAAATTGTGATTGCTTGTCAGTTTATTCGTGTTGAGGAGAGGTGTGAAATAACGTTGTTTCTGTGAAAATTTTTGAAATAACCGCTTTACCATCAATCTTCTTTTGTAGATGTAATAGTAGAATAGCAGAACTGATGCTTTAAGTTTGCTTTATGTCAAAAAAAAGAGAAAACTGAAATACTTGTCAGCTGAATAATACGTCAAAAATCTAAACAGGGAGACAGCGGTGGGCCATTTGTCTGCAATGAGCGTGGCAGATACGTGTTGCGTGGTGCAGTGAGTTGGGGACATTCCCGATGCAGTACTGATCATTTCACAGTGTTTGCTCGAATCAGCAGCTTTATTGATTGGATCAACGCGAAAAAGTCAGGTAACAAACAGATTGATCAAAATATTCAAAACAAATCAAATATTACATATTCACGTATTCAAAACAATTATGTCTTTTGTTTTTGTCTTTTTTGTCTTCTTTTCCATACATGCCCAAGGCACTGACATAATGAGATTCATGGTACTTCATAAAAGACATCACACAGTGTACCAAGTGCCCCGTTCTTCAAGTGTCACAAAACTGTTACCGTTTAGTTAAGGATTAGGGTTAGGACAATTCTCCCTTTTTAATGCTTTAGAAGCAGGTCTGGCGCTAGCAAATTAACCCTTTAACTGCATGCCACAAGCTCAAAATTTAAATTCTCATCTGTTGACCCTACACATTTCCTATAAAAGTAGCGGGAGAAGTTGTTAAAATATCAAACGAATTCCTCTAGTATGTGATACTGTCTTTAAATCTCGTGACCAATACGTTTTCTAAAGCGTTGAAATTACAAGGAGAAATTTGATGCTTATCACATGAAAAGGTTGTGTCCAACAACAAAAGAAGATAATCACCAAAAAACCTTAATATAATTACCGACCATAACTCAGAAAATAAATACTAGTGGTAATATGGAATCTTCAAAACTATTCCGTTCTGATAGCATCAATCCTATAGGTTATGAGTGTCTTCTTTTACAGATTTGTTTGCTGGGAACATTATTCTTTCATTTCGAGCATATGTAACAAAACGTGTTTTCGTTTTTAGGTGGTAACGGAGGAGGCGGCGGTGGTGGATGTGAGTCATAGTCGGTTTCTTCATCTTTTGTCTTTAATCAAAATTATACTATAGAAAAATTAATCACCTGACGAGGGCGATTCCACCTTAAATGTCGCGTGAAAAACCGATTCCTGCAATATCGATATCGCAGGAATCGCGAAGCGGTGAGTCCATTTCCTTTGTCAGACGTCCTATTATGAGAAGTCACAAATTATCTTTTGAGTTAAATACTTCGGTTTTCATCGCATAATGAGCCCTTTAGACGTTATTTGCGTTTGGAGGATCGAAGAGATAACGCTCTAGACTGCGGTTGGTAGTTATTTTAATATTTATTAGGTACGTTTCAAATTCTCTTTACTTTAGATCTCCCGAAAGAACTTGTGTTAAACTGATGCTCATACGGGAAAAGTATGTTTGTTCATACTCTACTTTTTTAAAATCAATTTCTTATATGAATGAATGCAGCTTGTATGGACCGAGATTCCCGTTGCAGAATGTGGATAAAGTACTGCATATTCAATCAGTACGTACGCACTAATTGCAAGAAGACGTGCAGACTTTGCTGAGCCTACTCTGAGTGCTATAGATGGTAAGTCCTACTCTAATGCCGACATAGTCGTGCCATTACGTAAAAAAAAATCAATAAAATGAAACAACAACAATAGCACACACAGCATTGAAGCAAGTGACTGTACAGTATCTTGAATACCACTACTGTGTTCTCCCACTGTCGCGATCGGTGGTGGCATGTTTACATTTATCATTCAGAGTCGAACTAAAAAGCTAAACACAGGACGGTTACCGTCTGAATGTAAATTAATGGCTTAGTTCTCAACAGCCCCCTGTAGTTTAGTGGTAGAGCATTCGACATCGCAATCGGAATGTGATAGCATTTCTCTCTCGTTGGGAATGCTTTTCATCCGAGTGTTTATGCGACAGCATAGAAAGTTAATTAAATCTAGTATCCTATTTAATTCCAAGTTAAATCTTCACAATTTTGCTTTACTCTCATCACAACTTTATGTTGCTTAAACAGGATACAAATTAAATCACATTCACAGTGATGGGAAACCTTTGTGAATTATGCTATATAAATAAATAAATAAATAAATAAATATAAATCAGGCAGTGGAGTAATCATTCAAGTTTTTGTTTTCCGTTTATCGTCGTCCGGTCATCATTATCATCACATCATCTTCATCATCGTCGTCGTCGTTGTCGTCGTCGTCATCATCGTTTTCAGTCATGTGCAAGTCACGCATATTAAAAAATACAATCATCATTAATCTTTTAATGGATTAAGTCAAGAAATTGAGATATTGTATAAGAGTAATAAATAAACAAAATGCCCAAGTCTTAGGACTGTGCGATACGTGAAAGGGAAAATTAGCAACGATTTTCAATAAAAAACTTCCCACCTTAATTCCTTCGTGATACTTTTTGTGTCCTGTGTGGTTCTTGGGTATGGTGGGGTTTCAGTTCCAGCAGTCTCTCTCTCTCTCTCTCTGTATATATATGTTTCCAAGGTTGGGTAGTCTAACAGAGAAGCGACCGGATCCGCTGACGGAAAACAGCCATATCCCATGAGCAATCACACAATTGACCGTTGACCACCGGGTGAGTAATTAATTTGATTCTAGGCCGGGTCGCTAAACCAAATTCGAAATGGTTGGGGCACGAGTCATTTGAATCAAGCCTCTTCGCTGGCTCCAGACAGAAACGATCGTGGAAATAATTTCCTCTCCACCTTAATGGTCCTCCAAAGCCTACAACGAATGTGTTCTGTTACTATCTGCCGTGGTCCACGTGGAATTTCGAGGCGATTGGAACCTTTGAAACAAATTTATGACTGTTTTCCGACAGCGGATCCGGTCGATTCTCTGCTGGACTACCCGACCTTGGAAAGATACTGAAGATATATATATATATATAGAGAGAGAAACCGTTGGAACTGAAATTCCACCAAATCCCTTCAAATCGGCCCAAGAACCACACACGACACAAAATGTAACAATCGTTGCTAATTTTCCCTTCAAATCCGATACGTTTTTCCTCCCATACAAAGCCTTATATTTCACCGTTACGCTAGGACTGCATTACAAAGGTCAACATAAACCGTAGAGCGTGGGCTACCTGGGGTCTTGCTGCTGAAACATCGAACAAAATGATTTGGTTTTGCTTCTCGAAACGTCGTTGTGAGGGACTCTCACAATAACGTGTTGAGCAGCAAATATACCTTAAAGGGAAGGAATAAGTACCACATCGCTGCCGCTGAAAAAGGAACTGGTAAACGTATACTTACTGAACTAAATAAATCAATCAGATGTAATTGCCTTTTCCTATTCAGTTGGTACCTCTTTAAGTTAATTTTATTCTAAAACTCGCTTAATTTATTCTAATAACATTGTTTACTCGTTGATTTCGTTCGCAGGTTCAACACGGTCTTGGCCACGAAAAACTTGAATTAGAATATAGTTAATCTCAATAAAGAGTGAATATCAATAAAGAGGGAGAAAAATCAATCAAATGTCTGTACTGCTGAGTATGGCCGCAGCTTGTTAATCTATTTTAAGTCTTAAACAGACCAGGGTTTGCTTCATCTTTAGCGACTGGTGCGACAGAGGGTGGGCAATGGGGGAGAGTGAGGAAGCCGTGCGTAGGCATAGACAGGTTCTGCTTGGCAGCTTTTTAGCAAGATAAGTTCGATTTTCCGAGCAACTTTTACCAACATGACAGTGTTTGATATATTTTGGCATTTCAAATCAAACACCGAACGAAAAATCTTGCTATAAGCACGATTTACACTTTGTATTTGGGTGTTCTGTGGTGTATCTTCCATATATGGATGTCTCGTTGGACGTCCTGTGGTGCATCTTCCATATATGGCTGTCTCTGTGAATCCTGTGTTAATATTCCAAATATAGAACAGCTTCCCGTATTGCTGAAAGCAAAATGGCGGAAGCCATGCAAGACAGCGAAGACCCTATTCAAATTGCTAGATAAAAAAGGCGCAGAGAAGACGGAACCTGAAAGCCTCAGTCAGCCTCTTATTTGTTATGGTTTTCTTCCAAAAATAGTAGCAGCTATTATTGTATATCGTATGTGTTTGATACTTCAAACTCCCAATTCAATTGAAAATATTGTTAAGACATCTCTAGCTCAGCCTATGGAAATGGATGTATTTTTTGACTCACTATGTTGCTAAGCCAACAAAATGGCGGCCTAGTGAGTCTCTTTATAATACAATCATATTGATTCAGTATAATTATGCCATATGGTGTTTAGAGTAATTGCTTGATCTTTTGAAGCTGTTGAGTTTAGAAAATTGATTCTTTATCATTTTTTAATAAATCAGGCAACAAGAGTGTGAATAAACATTTTTTTGAGCAATGTTTTATATTCTGGGAGCAACTTTTTCAAATTTGAGCAACTTTTGAGCAACGTTTGAGAGTGTTTTTGAACTTCTGATCCGAGAATCTGTCTATGCCTAGCCGTGAGCGCACAGTGAAGGGTAACGGATAACTATTTACTACAAACGAGGCGTGACAAAATTCCCCCATGAACTGTTTCTAAATATAAAAAAGATTAAAAGATGGAGGCGCACGATAATTTTAATGGGGGTCCTTTTATGTCGAAAATTTGGTTTTAATGTTTATCGGCCATTGTGAAGAGATTAAACTCCCGACTTTTCGAGAATTAGCTCTTCGTAAAATTCTAGAAATTTGAGACAAGCATCTGCAGTGACAGCCTGATTACAGTTAGAAAATACCAGGGCATTTTACATTACAGAGAATCTATTAAATTTATTCAAAAAATGAACTGCATGAAAAAATAGAACAGCGAAATGAAAAACTGTCCTCAAAACATTCGTGGGCCCCAGTTTCCATTTGATTCAATTAGTACTCAGTGGTTGATAAAATTCTCACCTTACAACTGACTTGCATCCGTTGCAGGTTTGAGGGAAAAAAAAAAGTTCGATTTGCTATTTCAAATAACTGAATCATATGACCAGAATATGGAAGCCCCTTACACCGTTTTTCTATCATTTTGTTTTTTTCTGAAGACGGACACTCACTGAAAGTCGTCGTAATCTTCCATGTCTCCCTCATTTACGGCGCCAAAATAATGTTGTGAACGTTGCGCCAAGTTCCAAACATTATTGCATGCATTTTAATTTTCTCGTGACTGGTATAGGTTTTACATTACTGTATACAGGCAGTTTGCTTTTTCTCGCGACTGTTTAATTTTTGACGTCCTCAATTGCACTTTGTGTTTTTTTTTTCTACGTTATTGTGACCACAGGCGGCCCAGACGTTGTTTGTGATTTACATACGTGACAGTATTGCGCCATTTAAGAGAATGTATGAAAATGGTTCAAAAATCGCTCTAAACTCAACTTGTAGTCAAGGATTTAAATAAAAGAAGCTTACCTTAGTCTGCGCTTGTGTTATTTTGAAGTCTTTGTGGCAGCTGAGTCGTTCTAAAGTCGTTGTAAAGCCATTTTGACGATTTAAACTTTTCCCGGTTTGCTTTTCCTGCCAAAAATTCGCAGGGCAGGGCTTCAATCAAGTTTTCGGTGTGGGTTATCAGCGTTAGCCTTCGGCTACGGCTGATAACCCTTTCCTCGACCTTGATTATTCTGGAAATCTCAAAAACCTTATCCAATAATTGTTTATTATCAGCTCAGTTGCAGATAAAACCAAATTTCGTGTGTTATTCGTATAGACTATTTTTAGGATTACGTAATCACAGTCTAAGTGGGATTACGTATTACAGGGTGAGTCTCTGACCTGAGCCCTGCATGAAGCACCCAGGCAGAAAAACAAGATGGCATCTATAAAATGATTATCTTGATCGCCTGTTCTTTATTGTATTAATTATTGATATCGTTGTACAGTATTTTCACGTTTGATTCACATATTTTAAACATATAACGTTTCATTCATATATTTTAACGTAAGGTTAAATTTAATTTTATTTTGTCCCTTGATGACATTGAAACTTTGAGTGAAACTTTCGCTGATTTTTATTCATAAATACTCATCCAAATTCAATGTAATTCGAATACTTTCATTATTTTACAAACATAATACAACGATTAACCTTACTTAGTTTTTTTTTTAATATATACGCTAACAATTCTAATGTTTGTTTCTTTCGGTGTTATTGTGCAATCCGAGGTTATTTTGTGGTCCTCACTTGTAGAGAGTCATCCTGAAAACAAAACAAAAAACACGGAAAACAAACCTTACCGGAAAAGCTCTTATAAGCTCCCCCCGTGTGAAAGTCGATTTTTATAATAATCCCCCTTCCTCTCTAATAACCCCACCTTTTGTGACATTGGAGTTAGCGATTAGTTCCTCCTATATTCCCTGTTACGAAAATCCACTTCCTGCGGCCCAAATGTATTTTTTTTAAAAAAACGAAAACGGCGTACGGTACTCACAATGCAGACATTCTTATAAAACAATCCGTTCCATTTAACGTTTAAAAGCAGTTGTTTGAGTTTTGTACAAAAGGTATTTTAAGACGAAAACGGCGTGTTTAAGATTTTAAATAACACCCTCCCCCCCCTCCTTAAGCCCCACTCTCTAACATGGCCCCCGTTATGAGGTCTGAAATTAAATTAGCTCCTAGGGGGCTCAATAGAGCTTTTACAGTACTACGCACACAACAAAAATAGAAACAATTGAAAGGAAACACAAGATAAAAAAAGTCTTCGTTTAGTGCACATTAAAAGGATGTTAATATACGAGCAACTCGCACGTTGTCAGGCCCTTGAAATTATACCCGGCAATTATTCATTTTCTTTACCTGAGTTACAATTACTATTGCAAGTTTTTTGGCACTTGTCACCTACTACGTTGCAGTAGTTGTTGTTGAAAAAGTATGAGCACAGGTTAGAAGGCCAGATGTCACTGCCACATGCTAAGACAAATCAAATACGCAATTAAGACATTTCCCTGATTTGGCGAGGTAAATCGAATAAGCTAAATTACCGTAATCACCCTTGCTCTTCCCTTAATTAATCGTTTAATAAGCACCTCTTACTTCAAACAGCATAACGCGATACCATATTTTTATTGCTTCAAAAGACGCAATACGTACGT
This sequence comes from Galaxea fascicularis, assembly GCA_948470475.1. NCBI lineage: Eukaryota > Metazoa > Cnidaria > Anthozoa > Scleractinia > Euphylliidae > Galaxea > Galaxea fascicularis. The sequence continues at coordinate 32,684,853 of OX419338.1, forward strand.
GCCTCAAAAGTGGAAAAATAAAAATGACTCCATTTCAGTTAATTAAGACGCTGGATGTCGGATGTCGTTTCTCCTTCGAGATCTACAAACTAAGCTAATGGCTACAAATTGTGGACTGACTTCAAGTTGTTTGGTGCAGTTTATGAATTTCTGTTCAAAGTCATCGCGGGTAAATAGGGTTAAAAAAAAGTTTTCTAGCCATTTTGTCTTCTATAAAACAATAGCAGAAATCATACATTATTGTTTTTATGTAAAAATATGGAAACTAATTAAATTGTACTTACAGGCACCCTGTCCAACTGAAAACAAAGAAAAACATTCGCGTCAGTAACTGTTTGGTGGTTGTTGTCGGGCAGTATCACTTTTTTTAAAATAACAATTCCTTATTAGCCACAGGCCGGGTATCATCACAATACAATCATTGTAAGAAGAAAAAACAAGCAAACAGCAAATTACACAAGGAAATCTGGAAATCCACGAAACACTAACCTAAGAAAAACAATTGAAAAACAATTATAGTCACATCGCTTGACTCAGTGATGCTTGACAAAAAGTATTCATGACCAAGGCGGATCAATGCAACGCGAATCATTATTGAATGACATAGCATAAATTAAATGAAAGATAAGAAATATGACAACGCTTGACATCCCTCGAAAGATATTTTTCTGGGGCTCACATTAAAGAAATAAACATGACGTTAGCACACAGAAAGGAAACCGCTATAAAAAAAATTAAGGAGTTCGGAGCTCCAACAAGCTCAGCTAGTTGGCTAGTGATCATAACTGAAAACTTTAATGAGATTCATTTTATCCATTCCTAAGTAATAAGCTTTTCTAGCTACTTACCACAGTGGCCACAGGTTTGAGGGCAGTTGTTTGTCATGAAACTACTTTGAGAGCATTGTGACTGGAAATCATTGCACGTGTCGTATTTGTCAATGCATTGACCTGGTGCTAAAAGTTCAATATACGCATAGATTATTACAGTCAAATACACGTGATTGCTCCCATATCTCGACCTGCAGCTTAATTAACAAGAGTTTATGCAGTTTTGTAACATAACGGGCGTGGCGGGGAGGGGGGGGATCCAGCAAAGTGGTGAATCGTAGACATTTGGGAGTTTATGGTGGCACGACGGCGACTGCGAGTACAACACCAAAGCAATTTGTACCTTAAGTAAACAAAACATCATCTCTGTTCATTCATCACACGTCTTGATATATTTCGTCATAATTTCACATTTTTTGGAGGATATAAACACCCGACGACAAACATTTCTTTTTCTTTTCAAACTTAGAACCGCTCTTTAGAATTTGATTGCAGGAGAATTCGCTTTCAATTTACCGACTTGGAAGAATCGCGATGAAGTTTAAAAGATTTTGAATTCACTTTATAGATGATGTTTTCGCTACTGTCACTGTCGTGGTATACTTTGATATTTTTTAGTAAAATTGGTTTTAATTTCCAAAGGTTTGGGGGGCTCTTAAGCCTCCCTCCCACCCCCCTCCTTGCTTGCCCTTCCCCCTGCTACGACCCTGTATCATGGTTTCTTAGAATATTATGTTTCGACGGAACAACATTTTTCAGTAGCGGGCATCGATGTAAAGAGCAAAAACACAATAAGAAAAGTGATCGTCATTTATAGAGCTTTAGTTCAATCATGACAGGGCATCCATGTGAGTTGCCTCTTGGTCTTAAACTGCTGATCTTCAGCCATGCTCTTTAAATGTTGCCGGGTGACAGAAGTAAACCGTTTCAAAAACACTTAAAGGACACCAAAATGATTTAACTTACCGATTGTTGATTCTGGGTTTACAGTTCCTTGAGCTAAGAAACAAAAACAAAAACAAAACAAAAAAGAAAATAGCTATATGCTTGGAATGGAAAAATTTGTCATATGTCTTTTACCAGTTTCACCACTTCAGTATACATGGCGGCTTCAGTATACATGACGTCAAATTTCTTCAATCTGAAAAAACTCCGCCTGTCAGGAAATGTCATGATTCGTAATAGAGACATTAAAGCAGTTTTCAATTGAGTGTCGACAGTAAATAGCTTTTTCTTTGGTTTCGCTTTACTTCACTCTGTGATTGGTTAACAAAATTCGCGCCACTTTCTCAGCCAATGAGCAAAACCAAAACAATCGCGAGTTGCAGGCGCGCATTTCCCGCGCTTGACGTCAGCTCCATAGAATAGCTTCGTATTCTGATTGGTTTATTGCGCTGTTTGCGTCTGTTGTGTTTGGTCTGTGCTTTGGTTTCGGTTTTCCGAAAGCCGCTCTAAGTAAACTTTAACCAGTTAATAATACACATGAAAAAATTACTCGATTGTAATTGGCTGAGAGCAGTGCAGTTCAAGTGTAACACCAGTGCAGAAAGTGTAACACCTGTGCAAATTACAACGAAGATTTCCGAAGTTAAAACGAAGACTCGAAGACTTCCGAAGACCAACCGGTGTATTTCGAAGACCACCGAAGATCGACGAACACTTCCGAAGATCACCCGAATGCCTACGATCATTTCCGACGATCACCCGAACACTTCCGACGATTTCCGACGATCACCCGAACACGTCCGAAGATTACCGAAGATTACCCGAACACTTCCGGTTATCTCCAGATATTTTTGAAGCTTCTCCAAGTTTCGGAAGATCGAGGGCAATGCCTTCTGCGTACCTCAGTAGTCAATGTATGGGCTGAAGCTTTTTTATAAGTAGTCTATTTTTTCAAGTGTATTATTAATAAGTAATCACATGATTTTTCTCGTGCAATTTGGAATAAATAAGCACTTGTAATTTTTTTCAAAGACCACAAATTGCACTCGCCCTACGGGCTCGTGCAATTTTGTTGGTCTTTGAAAAAATTTACTCGTGCTTAATTATTCCAAATTGCACTCGGAATCATGTGATTACCTATACTAAAACCATTCTAAAATTCTTAGCCTTGTTTTCATTTTTTTCCGAAACGATTGTGTTTCTCAAATCTATTAAGATAGGTCACCGAGCAAAATTTCGAGCTAAAAACAAATGTTTTTGGCAGATTTTATTCCGGTTCGCGCGATTTTACGCAGTATTTAACTTCCGGTGTGCTTGATTTTGATTCATTCGGCTGACGCGTGCATCTTAGTTATGGCGTGCGTAGATTGTGCTCGCGCGTGCAACTAAAACCCCTCTCCAGCCTCCTTAGAGCTGCAAACGAAATGCAGGAATAACAATCTAAGATAAGCTTATGCAATGTTCAGCGCTGAATTGATCACAAAAATGCTCTCTTCTGTTCTGCCGATTAAATATCAGCAAGCTATAATGTTCAATTAACTGAAGCCAAAGTAGCAAAGCAACTTCAGAAACAATCTGCTGGCCTACTGACCCGTAACTTTCCACTGAGAATTCTCAGAAGAGTAAACTTCCAACCCAGATATATACTTGCCATAAATGTATTGAATTCCATGTTTTTCATCATCGGTAACATTCATGTTTGGGTCATAAGGTTTGTATTGCGCGTGCATGATAGCGTTTTGGCGCTGGGTATGCTTCAATCCCAGAGCGTGTCCAATCTCATGAAGAGCAACTGAAAAGAAATTGGTTCCAGTAGCAACGCCGTCGGTAAACTTTTCAGCGTCGTCAAAGTGGATTTCGCCATTCTCAGGGAAGAATGCGTGAGCTAGAGCCCCTCCTGTGCCATCAAAGTCAAATGTGCAAGGGCTATGCTCACCAGCGAAAAATCTACGGTGAAAGATGCAAATATTTTCACACTCATTTAGGGAGGACCATTAGAAAAATCATGAAGGCGGGGGGGGGGGGGGGTGGGATATTTTCAGTTTGTTTTTTCTTTTGGCAGCTGCGCATACATGACTTCTATTTTTACTTTGGCTTCTTCTTTGCACGAATTTTCTTTCTTGTCCCTTTACCCTGCAGTATTTTTTTTGGCGCTCCCTCCGCCCCCTCCCCCCCCCCCCCCATCACTTCTAATGGTTCGCCCTTTTATTGAAGCATGGATTTTAAGAATTAAGAATGTTTGGTGGCAATAGAGTAGGTATTACGTACTACCTTAGTCCTAACGACAGATCCTAACACACATCCTCAACTGATGCAAGGATTAAACCTTCCCAATATACCTGTCCTGAACTTCTGCCATGAACTCTTTCATCTGGGTCACGTGGAATAATCATTTTTAACTTTTTATTTAGTGGTGAACGAAGTTCAACTTACGATAAGGTGATATCTGAGTCACTAACAGAGTTGTCCGTCACATCAACAAATGATAACGGACTGATTGCTTCCCAGGATTTAAACGCTCTATCTGCAATGGCGCGCACCTCTGATGAAGTCAAACCTCCATTTGATGCATAGTTGGCAAACTTGTAAGTGAGTGTTGTCTTATTCCATTTGTCTCCAGACACGGAAAACCTCTTCACTCTCCCTGAAATGGGTGATAAGCGGCAAATTAAAAAATCGGGCCAGCTTTCCTTTGCGGGTTTTGCTTAAACGAACGGAAAACCGCTTCACTCTCCCGAAAATGGGTGATTAGCGTCAAATTAAAAAATCTGGCCAGCTTTCCTTTGCGGGTTTTGCTTAAACGAACGTTTGGTTCCCAGTATACACCTTTGATGGTAGGGGTTAGAACCAATATACAGATAAATTAATATGAAGCTCAAATATGAAGCTCAAATGCGTTGGACGTTAAAAGCCGCACAGAGTGCAGATATGAACTGATCAGTGTCAAACACATGCATAAGTCATCAGAGGGGATACAAATACAGCAAGAAAATGCTTGAAACAATCTTAGTTCGAAAGGGCGAACGGCTTGTTGATTGATCACATTTTAAAGTTAATAAACGAGCATGAAGCGACCCCAGTCGATAAAGCTACAACCAGTTGCAAAATTGTTGAGACATTCGCAATCAAAAACACCTTTTCTTTCTCTAAAACGCTGCTGCTAACAAATCTGTGAAATACAATACACACCCCCTCCCTCCCCCCCCCCCTTTCAAAGTTGTTCCTCAAAGTTTCGAGCATGGTGTGGCACTGTTAACAACTTTGATACGAGGGGGAGAGGGAGGGAAAGCGGAAGATAATGGAAACATCAGTGAAGGCCAAATGGTGTACAGTGTCTCGAGTATTTTTGCAAGTTGTTGTAGCACTCTTTGACTTTTTCGGCTCATAACAAACGAAACCAAAATTATTAACCAAGCGTTTTGAATGCTTTCGACCACTGATCGTAAAAACTGTAACTCACTTGACAACTTTTAATTTACTTGAGATATTCAAACATCAATAAATCTGCAGGTATTTGTAATTAACGCCAGTCACTGATGAGCTCGAGAATTAGGATACAGATAATGATGATGAGAACAAGGGGCGAGGGATCTCGAAGAACACATGAGTGTGAAGGAAAGGGTGGCAACGATAAGGATGAACATGAGCATGGAGACGAGGATAGGAATGAGGGTGAGTATATGGGCGAGAATGACGATGAGGTTGAGGATGAGGTTGAGTATGAGGATGTCCGGGGTGGGATGAGGGAGAGGATGTGGACGAGAATGGGAGTGGGGATGATGACCATGCAGAGCATACTGTTGCTGGTGTTGCTGACTGATCACGATCATGGTGAAGTTGATGCTAGTATATGGTTGTAATAGTTGCCTCATGATTATTCAATTTCATCTTACCAGAGCCAGAGGACATTGTTTCGTCTCGATCAGGGACCCCGCATCGCGGTTTATACATTTCTTTGATTGTAGTGGCGTCAAGAATACCAGTCACTGGGATTTCGGATTGCTGCTGAAACTCTCTCAGAGCGTCTTCAACGTTGTGATTTCCATCTACCAAGGGCGACAAGTACCGATACTGTTTCAGATATTTCTGATTTGAAGGGGAGAAAGCATATGATAGATATATTTATTACTCCCATTTTGAAATCACTAATCACTTATGAAATCTGATTGGCTCTCAACAATGTAATTTATTCCCAAATTGCACCATTTTTTCCTCTAAATCACATCCTTTTCTTAAGCCCATCAAACTTCAAAACTGGTTTTCCTGAAGTGAACATTAAATAAATGTTAATATTGACAAAAAAAACTGCGTGATTTCAAAATGGGTGTAATAAAGTGGTAATTGAACTTTGTGTTGTACAATTTTGGTCTAAAATCATACTTTTCGCTCGTTCGTTCGATTTTGAAATCATGCGTATGATTTCAGATCAAAATGCATTCCACTCAGTTCAATTACCTGTATATATAATATGTTTTCACTACTTTTTATTAGGATGTTAAAGGGAATCTAGCAAATGCCAGTGATATAACACTAACTGAATCATCATAATGATGGCTGTAGTAATGTTGATGGCGACGGCGATCGTGTGCCGGTGAGGCTAGTGATGAAACACCAGTTCAGTGAGGTTGGTGCGTGCAACTGAAACACGGAAACGTGGTAAATGTCTTAGAAAGGTCGAAGTAACTATCAACAATGAACTATGAAGAAGAATGCTTTACAAGGTCCATATGTTGGAAAAGAGCCCTTTACACTACTGCTGGTTCTGTATTGGCAAGAAACCAGACTCCAATGCGAAGTGTAGCTAGAAAAGGTAACTGCTACTCCTATTACTGCTACTGCTGCTGCTGCTGCTGCTGCTGCTGCTGCTGCTGCTGCTACTACTACTACTACTACTACTACTACTAATAATAATAATAATAATAATAACAATAATAATTAATAATAATGATGATAATAATAATGATAATAATAACCTATTGAACAGAAATATCACGATTTCTGATAAATGTCACGATAGTGATGATGATGATGATGATGATAATGATGATGGTGATATAACAACAACAATAACCTATAGAACAGAAAAGCCACGATTTCTTTTATGTCCACAAAACCACTTCAGTACACAATAAAAGTGTACGATCAAGAGGGTAGATTGAAAGCAACTAAAAGACCTGATTTTGCCCGCTACGAGAAATGAAGCGTTCACCCTACTATTTCAAAAGATTCCTCTGTATCATCTAATGGGGCTTCACTTGATGACTGTAGACATGACGCGAGAAGTAACAATCGCAAAATTGTCGATTGTTCCATAGAGTACCACGATTGGTCTTTCTTCTTTTTTGTGTGGCGCTGTCGGCCGTGCTAGGCAATTAAATGCTGAATTCTCGCAATGGAAAGAAATTTATAATTACAGCACTGAAAATCAACACCAAAATTTAAAGTTAGCTAAGTTAGACGATTGTAACAAACCGGTAATAGATATTAAAAGGTCAAAATAAACCACTTGAGGAATCTATATTTAGTTAAATCCATCAATTGCAAACAACAAAGGGATGTGTTGTTGCTCAATTATATTATGAGACAAGTATGACAATCCGCCGATATTACGCTTCTCTTGTTGTGTGTCAATATACTCCTTTTTGTTGTCAACTTTTCGTTCGCAAGTTAACTTCTTTGACTGGCTATTGATTAACCAGAAAAAAATATTTTTACGCGTCTTGTCTTGCTTTCTTCCTCTTCTACATCTTTTACTACGAGGGCTTACTTCTAAAACAAAGAATTTATGTGAAAGAAATTTCATTTTTAAGTTGAACAGATCATTCTCGATGTTACAAAGCCAAATAAAACTCGAAACTAATGAAAAAAGCAATTACATTTCAATTGACGGAGCGGCGTACATTTAAATACAGCTTATCCGTCATTTTTCGAGTTTTTAAGTGACCTCATATATATTAATAAACGCAGAGAGTTCTAAAGCAAGCTCTGAAAACACTTAGATACTTTACAGATATTTAATCATTCCTTTATAAATAAAAACCGAGTAAATTGTAAAAAAATATAATAGAATTTAGTTGTCGCTTGTTCGGCACCAAATGCGTTAAGCACAATCCTTTGACTAGTTGAATATTCGAACCTGTCGCAATTCGTCTGAAAGCCGCGAGAAAATAATTAAAGAAAGTTACTTGACATTATTTAAATCCTGACTCCCCGACGAAGCCTGCTCGATTCCGAAGAAACACAGGCTACGCTACGAAGCGGCATAGCTAGGCGGTACCTACCTTCAGAGCAAAGAAACCCCTAAATCCAGCTCTAAAATATTTAATGGTATTGTATATAAAGAAGAATAATGTGCGTGGTTTTATAAGTTAGCAAAACATTACACAGACGCGCACAGAAGGGGAATCCCAAGCAACAAAAGAACTTAGACAGAACTGAGTGACTGCTGGTTGTTGTCGTTGGGGTTTCCAGCTGCTATCCAATAAATTTGGTTTCCATTTCAAACGATCCCGGTAAGAGTATACAAATACGTGTTTTAAGGGTTGAGGGGGGAAAAATATTCATTTCCTGTCCATTAGTACGATTGTTTCATTATTCAAGTACAGTTCTCCGGTGTACACACTTGTTGAGTGTCACTGGGCTACCTTGCCAGGGTCTCATTTTCTTATGATCACGAGTTCCCTTTTGTCTCAATATAAAATCACTAAAATAAACACCCAGCACTGAACAACAGGCACACGAAAAGCGTGGCTGCTGTGCTAAGGAATCCCTAAATGATAAAAGAAGGTTCGTTTAAATATATAGGATTATCAGTCTTAATCTGTTCTCATTTTTTTTTTACCACCAAATCATGCCCGGTTCCACGACGCCAAGTGTTTTCATTTGTTAATCTGACCACCATTGATTAAGCGGGGCGTTACCGGTAAATGCCTCGTTTTTCGGTCATTTCAGCACTTCAATATCTCGCAAAGATTTCATTCAATCGAAAAATGGTTCAATAATTTGGTTAATTTGGTCCATTAATTAAATGTTTGTAAATTTTTAGATGGTTTTTGGAATGTTTGGAAGGAAGAAGAGTTCTGTTTGGAGGAATGCCGAAAAATATGGAAAATTGAAAAATATTGGATTTGAAGGGTGTTGAAATCTCCGCCACCATAACAAGGTGCCCCTGACCCGTTAGAGGACTAAATGAGTTATGTATATACCCTTGTCTATTTATCTATCTTTCTTTCAATCTTTCAATGCACCCCATTTTATCCGCAAAATTTTACATACACCCCCTCCCCCATCTTTAAAGTAGACCTTAAATACAACATCACATTCCTTCCCCTGCTTCAGTATACCTCCCATCTGTTTAAATCGCAGCAGTATGCAGGGCGTTTGTCCCGTCAACCTAGTTTACTGAATATGGTACCTTTGATCGTTCTTGCGATTTTTCTGTAGGTTAGTGGTAGAGCATCCGAACTGAGATATCGCGCGGAATGTTATACCTACCTTGCTATTATATCCATTTGTCTGTCTGAAAGGAGCAGTCACTTAAACTACATACATCTGTTGCATGACTTCAGACAAAGGGTAGGCGATCACACTGACCCTGAAAATCAGCTTACAATTCCGGCATACATTCAAAGATGGTTAAATATGATACAACATTTCAAAAACAACACAGCTACATGCAACGAATTGCAGATCTGAAATACTTGAGACGCTGTACGTCATGCTACGGCAGTGCAACACCATGCTCGAAACTTGGAGGAACAACTGTGACAGGGGGAGAGGGAGGGGCTGTGTGTTGTATCTCACAGATTTCGAAGCAGCAGCGGTTTTGAGGAAGAAAAGCTGTCAGTATTTGATCGGAAATGTCTCAACAATTTTGTAACTGATTCAGGTAGCTCGGCTTACTGATTTTTTAGCCAAGCCTTGATGAAGTATTGTGACGTATTGTTGTTATAATTTTGATCAAGCTGTCACTGAGAAATTGTTTAAGACGTGTGTTAATTTACACTAGAAGAACAACTTTACAGAGAACGCATTTTACTTAGCCTGCGAGTAAGCTCTCTATTGGGGTTTTGCGCGAGATTTATTTCGGGCGCGAGTAGCAGATCACCGCTCGCCCCCGACATGAATTGCCCGCAACCGCAGACTACATTTTACTAAGCAAATCACCTTTTCCTTAGAGCAGACTGATACACACTAATATTACCGGAAGGATAAATAGTAGTTAAAATAAAGAAAATTATGCTAAATAAGTTGCGTATTAGACTTTACCAAGTAAACCTTGCAGCATAAATAAAATCAAGCATTAAGAATACTGTATATATACATAAACAACGCAGTAAATATTGGCCGTGACACTCTTTAAGAAAGTGGCTCCGATGGACCATCAAAAGAGCTACAAAGGTCGCTTTATTTAATTCTTTATGATTAGAACAAAATATTTGCCTCAATATAGACCATAATTTGCTTTCAGCTCCTTTGGTGCATGCATAACTTTCATCGGTGGTTTTAGAAATATTTTGGCCGGTGAAGCCTATTGAAGTGGAAGGAAACGTTTTTTTTTTGTTTTGTTTTTTTTTTTAAATTAGTTTTCGCCTTTCCTTCTTTATTTGATATCCACACAACCACATGCATTAATTATACATGCATACTGAACCCTGGCACGCATCACTGTCATACTAGTCCTGTTTCAAAAACGAGGAGTGTTTGAGTCACAAAAATTATGTATGGGTTATTGAACAAGCTTGTTCGGTCAAGATATATATCTTATTAACCAAGCGCGAGGGCCGTAATGGGAGAATATCGGCCCGAGGTCTTGGCAGTACGGACCGAGCGCAGCGAGGTCCGTACAAAAAAGACCGAGGGCCGATATTCTCCCAGTACGGTCCCGAGCAAGCTTGGTTAATAAGAGATTTATTACACGACTGAAGACACGGCCCTCGCGCTTGGTTAATTAACCATTATTCTACGAGGGCACGCTGATCATAACCAACTCGGCGCTACGCGCCTCATTGTTATTTATCATTTCATATCCAGCAAGCCCGAGTAGAATATTTGTTTTATTAAAAACACTGCGACCACGAATTGAGAATCTGAACCAAAAGCAAATGAAAGAAATAAACGTAGAGAAAGAGAAAACGGTGAAATGGCAACATTTGTTAATCGCTTGACTAAACGAAAAGGGCGCGAAAACCTTAGCTTTGTTGCAGCGTTTCTGGGAAAAGTTGAATGAATTTAACGAAAGTATCCGATAGGAACGCCGGCAGGAGCTTCATCCCCGGAAAATTACTCTATTTTAGTGGCTCAGGACTGCTGTAAATTGTCAATGTTTTAAAAAAGTGGATAGAACGGCCTTCACATGGATGTCCGTGCCGAGGAAGAAAGCGAATTTGTAATCCGTACAAACAACGGCGCCATGTGCGAATTTCATCAAAATGAAGACATATTTCAATTTAAAAAGACTATGATGAACTAGAACATTACCTCACCGAAACTGGTCGGAAACAAGCAACCTGAGGAATAAGCAAAAGAAATATCATGGCTATGAAAGAAATATCCTGAGCCTCTTGAAGTTTATCTAATGCGTGCGGCATAAAAACTGGAACCGCGGCCCAGCAGAATAACAAAAACAACGAGAGCAGCGATTCTTCTCGTCTTTACTAAACGTGACGCTGTAGAAGTTAAACGTTTCAAGCTGGTGATTGGTACATTTCAGCGAGCGCAGGTAAAAGACCACTTTTACTTTGTTGATTTTTAGTTTTAAAAGAACACCGATCCTTCGAAGGAATTCCTGTAGCGAATGCTGCTGTGAACTTTTCCCAGAGCTGCAAGAAAATTGTTTAAAACAGAAACCTGCACAGATCTGGTCTTTTGTCGTTCTCGTCTGTATTTCGGTTCCAGTGTTGCAATTTCTACTTGTTAATTCCGCTGAGATGATTTGTATTCACTAATTGCTGCCGGTTTCGGGGAAAAATTTTACTCGGCTTATACAACGCGGGACCATTCGGGACAATACCCCGAATACTTAGAGAATATCGGACCGGCAATAGAGCAATCTTATTGGTCGATTTTAGTTATTGGCCCTCTGACTGCCTAAGTCGTGTAATAAGTGTAATTAACGTATGCGGCTGTGTGAAAATATTGCCCTTTATTTATCTTACAGCAATTCTTTCAAATTTTCTGGGTTTGGTATCCCTGTGATGGGACGAAGGACGCGAGGGACTGGTTCGTCATGTTATCACTAACCGTTTTGAAAAATGGCGGCAGCCAGTGTCAATATTTACTCTCCACTTTCACGGCTTAGAAAAGATAATCATTCGTTACTTTCACAACTAAGACAGGGACAAAATGACACTTGGAACATTCTGAAAAGAATGCAGTCGGAAAATGACTCACTTGCGACCAGGATGAATGGAGAAACGAGCTTCACATACCATGGAGTTGACAGAACACCTTCGAGAGTCACAAAAAGAACTGATCGAGGTTCGTCGAAAGCGGCTCAAACAAGTACACCTAAAAGCTTTGGAGAAGCTCTAGTCTCTGACGGAAATGATAGAAGAAATCGCACGTCTGTAGTGCCAGCTTCGATTCTTTCTACGCCAGGGATCCGTAAAAAGGTACAATTACGACGATTTGTATCACAAATCGGAAACCGGTCGTTTCGCCAACGAGTCGTTTCGCAAACGGTCAGTTCGCAAACGTCTTGGGTCCAGAAATCAATTGCCTTGCGGCTTGAAGAGCAGTAGATAGTCAATTCTTCAGGCCTTCAGGCGGGTGTAGTTTATTGAGAAATATAGCTCGGTAACTTGTATGAACCACGCGAAAGAAAGTTGATGGTTGGGACTTTTTACTAGCTGGCGTTTCATTTAAGCTTATGTTTTCAATTCACGGAATTGTACTTATGAGCTTACATGTACGTGCATGGCTGTAGTGATGGTCAGCTTATTTACTTTGCTGGTCAATCCTGTTTTAATTCACTGAATTGAACTTCTGAGCTTACATGTATATGCATGGCTGTAATGATGGTCAGTTCATTTACTTTGCGGGTCAATCCAGTTTTAATTCTGACATCTCTTCATTGCCACTTTCAGACCCCTAAGAAAGCTCTTCGTGTAAGCTTTGATATTTCGCCTCGTCAGGAACGGAGTGTGATTGGCGATGATGACCAAAGGAGATCTCTGCTTGGTTATGATTGGATCGCAGGTATGCTGGACAACACATCTTATCTGTCAGAAAGACCAGATGACTATTTTGATGATCTAAAAGAGTTCAGAAGAGTTAACAAAGAGGAATGCATTGGAACTGCCATTCCAGAGTGAGTAAACAATTATTATAGTCCATACACTGTACAGTGCTGTACATGTACATTTTATACTGCATACAGAAAGCTTGTTAAAACTACAATCTGCAGGAAATCTCCCACCAGTGATGTACTTTCACTGTATTTTATTATAATAGCTTTCAGGGGGTTGCTAATAATTCGCTCTTATTGAAATACATGTACATGTACCCATTGTTCCAGCTAACTTTCAGAGTTAGGAGGTCACGGAAAATTTTTAAGGGGTCATAAGACACGGGTCTTCCCTAATTTTCTTACTTAACAACTCTGTGTGTCGGGTCAGGGAGCCAGATTTCTCGGGTTTTTGACCCGAGACCCGCTGCTTATCTGGAACACTGTGTACCCAGTGATGGCTGTTGAAAAACTGTGATGAGGCTTGGTCCATACTGTAGGCAATAATTTTAATGTACCCCAACACA
>OX419338.1:32703381-32715881 GCA_948470475.1 Galaxea fascicularis
TAAAAGCCTGCTGTATTAATAATTTTCAGAAGGAAATGATTAATTTAATGCTACAGTATTCTGCAATACAGGTGTACGTATTTGTACAAATAGCTGTTTTGCCTTAAAATAATCTCTAGATAAACACCTTACTCACTCTTCTTGGATCGACCGACTGTCGACCGAGTGTCGACCGCTATATCGACCGCTATATCGGTCGACATTACCTACAGTAAACAAGATCCCTCTTCTTTGACACAAAACTGGTAATGGTGTCAGAAATGGAAGTTCTGCACTTATTTAAACTTTGTGTTTTGAAGGACTAATTTGCCAAAAACTCCTTTTGAAAAACGTCCTTAAATTATTTTCCCCATTTCTCCATACTTTGGCAGGATGCCTCTCGGGCCGGCCGCTACCCTGGTTATGTTGCGGAAAGCACTGACGAGTTATTAAACAGAAGCCATTCTCTCAGGTATGGACTTCAGGTGTTGGAGAAAGAGCGTGGAAAGAGACAACAACCGCCTCACACTACACCTTACCCTATATTATAGAATCGGCCTAGTTGCAAGTTCATGTTATAATACAACTATTGTACATGTATGTGACATCAGTGTTGCTCTTCGTTCGAGTGATTAGCATGCACCCAGGAGCAAGCCCTAAACCTGGAACCAAAGGGTATTCTTTTTCTTTATCAAATCTAATGGAAACCCACCATGTTTGCTGCGGTGGAGATTCCATCCTGGTCGTTGTCATTTTACGACAAAACTGCGAGAACCGTCAAAATTAACATTATTGTTTTCTGGAATGTTATTGCTTAAACAAGGAAAACCAATCAGGTACAAAATGAATAATTGCAAGCCATAAGTTATGGTAATCAACTTTGCGGTTTGTGTTTTTTTTCTTGTGGTTTGGTCTCATATCTGATTGATCATACTGTACCTTTGGATCAAATCAACTGCCTCTCTGGACACGTACTGTAATGAATTCTTTTTTCACGAGATGCTGTAAACAATTTAGAGTTTCTTACACTCCACCGTAATCCTTCATGCTGTTATACAGCTGTATTGCTGCACACTAACACAGTTATTTTCTACGCTACACATACATTGGTTGCTTAAAGTCTTCGTAAAATCCAGTTTCCTCTTAGAATTTATCCATGGCCACATCAACGCATGTTCCGTAGACACAACAGAACCTGTACTGTACACATATTCTGTATTACTGCGTGTTTCATATTGCAACGTTTTTAAAAATCAAAATCGCCTTTGAGTATTTTATTTCTTATATACATTGACGTACAAATCTACTACTACATACTATGATTTCCGATTTAGTACTTTCCTTTTTGTTATCTTGCTGTATCTTCTGAAATTCCTTGTACTCTATGACAGCTTTCCTTTTTTTGCCATCTTACTTCAGTGTAGGGCTATTTTTGTTTAAACAATACATTGCACAAAGTATTGGGCTGACTATGAGGAAGTTAAATCCGATGTCTTTAATTCCGTGGAATGAAAACTAAATGGCACCGTCACAGTATTTTTTTATTAGCTGGCTTTTTATTAAATCGCCCTTCAATTCCTCCATTGATGCTTCAAAGGTGTCAAATGAAATGTGGTGGGCAGAACAGTTAAGACTGAGTTTTTCATCCCATGGCCTCGTCAATGTCGTGTAATTTTACGTGCGTACTTATTACGTGCGAAGACTAAAGTACAGACGATTGATTTTGTTAAAGGTTGCGCGTCAGTACAACTCAGTTTTAACGTTCACGTACGACCGTTCATAAATCGTGTCTTGTGAGATGTACGCACGTAGATTACGCCTAAACCTAAAACCAGGCACTGTATGTAAAGAGCGGTCCGAAACACGAGATCAAGGGAATCCACTATAACATTGAACATATTTGGAACGTGAACGCGATATGCGAGCTGTGAAGTTACGAGAGAGCAAAAGACAGGCCGCTTACAGTGTAGTCTTATGTAACTGACTATTTACTTATTTAAAGGTTTGTTATACGGGTGAACCAAACAAACATTGAAGTGAACCGTTGTTTACAACTCTTCAAACGAGTTTGTCGAAGATCATTATGTCGCTTCGTCCAGGGTAGGGTTTTGAAATTGTGCTCTTGTGGATTTTATGCTCTTTTTCAATTTATTCCGATGACCTATCAGCTTGACTCCCATGTCTCTCAATTCCTTTTCTTCCAGTTTAGCAAGCTTCTCAAGGCTGTCGATATTTGCTGCTTTGAACAGCTCCAAATAAGTTTCCATGTTTATGGAGATCAGCCACTCTTTGACCGACTCAAATCCAGTCACTTTCTTACTCATAAACCTAAAACAACAAACCAAAGATGGGAGTTCCGTAAGAACAAGAAATAAAGAAAGATCCATAAAACATTTCCTGAGAAGGAAATTCATAATAATTATTCGTTAGTGTAAATGATTTTGCAGACGAGCGAACGTCTTCCATCCATAGAGTCTTATCATATCATTTTGCCGTATTTCAAACCAGTACCCTCCATGTCCGCAGTCTCTCACACATTTTAAACCACTGTAACGACCGGTTTCACCTACTGAAAAAACAAGAAAGATGCCAAACTTCTTTTCAGTCTTCTAACGCAATTTCAAGTTGTCTTCAAGTTCTCTTGTTTTCGCTGTTTTTGCGAAATGAGGTTTGATGCCGCTGCACGCACGTTTTACATTGAGGTATATTCTTTCGTACACAAGCGAACGTAAAACGACGAACTTAAAGGTGTTATGGAGAACGCGAACACATGGTCAGTTCTGCGTTCTTCAGTTCTAAACTTCAACTGCGCCGGCCGTTCCTGATAGTTTTTCCTGTATAGTTGAGTTACCCAGCTCTACAAGCTGAAAATATTCAATTTATCGTAAAAACGTTACAGTAGGGTAGATTGTAATCACCACGTTTTCTTTGTTTAACTCTGACGCCATCAACAACAACAAAAAAAAAAGCTAAACGTCGTCTGATTCGTTTTCTTTTACTTTTTGTTTTTGAAGCTATATCTTCAATCTCCTACAATCACAAACCAACGGCGTTAGTTGGGCCTGTTAAATGATTGAAAAAGTTGTTATGATAAAAAAATTATTTCCAACTTACATATTTCGAGATTGAGAAGAAGAGTCGCAGCTCAAAGAGTCCGGGTTGCGGATGATTTCATTTAGGTGACAGACAATGTCAGCAAACTTAGGTCTGTTATTTCTATCTGATGCCCAGCAGTCCTTCATTAAGTTGTAAATGATCGTTGGACAATCCTAGAAGAGAAAGCAAAGTATTACAACAATATAATGTAGTGGCTAGTAGTTCCTAAAACAATAAAACTATATAACGTTAATGATGGGGATGGTGATGGTGGTGATGGTGATGATGATGATAATGATGATGATGGTGGTGGTGATGATAATGACAATGGTGATAGTCCAGTTGTAGTGATGACAGTGACATTGGTCTAGTGCATGGTACGGTGACAACAATTCTTTACTGCATGCACATCTTGTACCTTAGGAGGAGGTAAACGATAACCAGCGTTGGTCACTCGGCTGATAACCTTGGAAGGAAAAAAGGTGATAGGTTATCTGGGTCGATAGATTTTGAGTAATTTAGTTTGCGGTTACACCGAGATCAAAGATAAACAACTTTACACTGTCTAAAATGACTCAAAGTCGAGATTAGGGACGTAAAAAACAAGATCGCTTAACCGCAGTACCTTAGGAATATCGAAGCGTTTTACGCTCTTGAAAAATGATTTTTACTCGTCATACTAGCGAAACAGAGAGTGTCCTTGAAACGTACGAGTGTAACGGCAAAGTGACTGCCTTCGTGCGTCCCATTTTACGGAGGTTTTTGTTTGAGACTTTTACGACGTCACGAGTCCATCTGACCGCACGCGGATTTCGAACAAGAACGCATATCCCGCGTATAACGAGTAAACGCCTTTTCGTTCCGTTCATTCCGCTATCGGGAACAGAATGAACCGGAATGCCATTCCCTTTTCTCCGAGAACAAAACAGGCTCCAAGAAACCTTGTCTATTCCAAAGCAGTTCCTATTCTGGTACGGATGGGTCCGCACTCCTGTGTTATTCAGTATTAGAGTGCATATGAAGTAAAAACAATGTTTGCTTATTTGAAAGGCCTTTCAAAGTGAATGAGAATGGCAATTTCCTTCAAGACAGAGACTCTTTCATCCCCGAGATGTTCAAATTTTTGCTCAAAATTGATGACGTCGCAAGTGTTTCAAGTTAGAACATAACTCGCAAAATTTACCATTCAAACTTGGCACCTGTAATGCTCGTCAGGTAAGACTCAAAATGTCATTCTTATTCACTTTTAAGGGTCTTTCAATAAACAAAAAATATGTTTTTACTTTATATGAACTTTAAACACTCGAAACTGCAACTTCCTGGTTAAACTACTTACATCTGCATTGGTCCATTCCCAGTAAGGTCTGTCACTGAACGACATGATCTCCCAAAGGAGGATACCATAACTCCACACATCACTGGCTGAACTAAATGTCCGGTTCCGCAGTGCTTCTGGGGCGGTCCAACGGACAGCGATTTTGCCTCCCTTTTGGTCATGCACGGTTAACAAAGTGAAATTAAATGGTAACGAAAATTCATGACGTCTGTTTGTTTGTTTGTATTACAAACACACCGACACTACATATACTATATATACCTCTTACTAACCTCGTTTTCTCGGTCCGTACTGTAAGTTACGGACCAAGTTTTTTCCCGTTCATTTATGGCCCAAGCGCGAAGCGCGAGAAAACGAGGTTAGTAAGATGTTTATTAATCTCTGAGGTAAATCGGGCGCGCGTGAAAGGAAACTTTCAAATTTAGCGGGCCGTACAATGAAGTACGGCTCGCTAAATTGACCAATCACAGCGCGCGTACTAACTGAGAGATATAATAAATAGTCGTATTGTGAACAACCGAGTTAAAATTCCGAATTAGTGACTGCCATTCGAAACAAAACACTTTACCACTGGCTGTTTTCACACTGGAGGCGGATGATCCGTTTAGACCAAGAGAGGATGACCTCATCCTCTTTTGGTTTAGACGGATAACCCATCCGCCATCTTTTCTGTCTTAGACGGATAATTCGCCTTCAAAATCCGTCTACACGGAGCGGTAAACATACGTATTAAATAAGACTGATTATTCGTCCAAATTGAACACCGTCCCGTTTTCACATTAAAACGGATAATCCGTTTCTAGTGTGAAAACGACCATTCATTCTTTTTTTTCTTTTTCTGTTTTTGCTATTTTTTGGTCTTGTTCCTTCCTCAGTCTTTACATTTACTGGTTACAGGTTTTGTCACGGAAAGAGTAATTCAATAATTTACCTGAGTCTCGTACTCGGAGCTTGGATTGCCATCAGCCAGCTCCCTTGAAAGACCAAAGTCAGCCACCTTGCAAAACATGTTATCATTCACAAGAATGTTGCGAGCAGCAAGGTCCTGCGGGGTGAAGTTAACTGATTATGAGAACTATTATCTGAAAAGGCCAGTACCGTAACTTTTCTAAACGTACACTTGCACTGTTTCGTCTACAAAAGCCAGGGGAACTTTTATGATATCGAGCCAACCCTGCTTCCCAAACAGAACCGGAAAATGGTCATTCGACAGGTTGAGCAACAGGAATGCTAAACGTCTTGGTGAGGCCGGCGGATCAGGTGCTGGTGTGCTAAAAATCCAATGAATGTAAACGTACTACTTACCCGATGAATGACATTCATTTCTGATAGATAGACCATCCCACAGGCCACACCTCTGCCCATTCCTACCAACTGTAGGCTCGTCAGAAGGCCAGAACGCTCCTTTGGAAAAACGACATGCGTTAAAGAAATCACTGAACCCATTGGTTTCTGCGGTCCACATTCTATGAAAGCCAACTATAAGAGATACAAATCTGTACTACTTGATAGTATGTTACGTGCTTCAAACATAAACGGGAGTGCTTTTTAGTCCTTATCATACCTTTAAAAAGGTATCCAATGATCCACTTTCTAAGAATTCCGTGATGATCATCATCGGCGTAGCTGCAATTCAAAGAATGCATATCCATCATGGCCTCTTCAGAATGCAGTACTAACATTCAGTTGTTATTTTTGTCTGTTTGTGCGTGTGTGATAAGTTCATCAGTTGGCCTAATATGTACCATTCCCGTCTTGATGCAGTCTTAAACGATTATTTAAAGTAACGAGTTAGTCGTCATTTTTTGATGGTAGTCTCATTCGTTGTGAAAACGTAATAAGAAACGTAGGCTTTTGACAAAATATTTACAAGGCTAAAAGGTATTTAAAAAGTAAAAACGGAACGTTTTCGACACTAGGTCTTCAGGGTAAGAAACCGCCTGGTAAAAAGCATATCAGTTTATCATCTATAAGGTAATTCCCGATGGGAACAGTTTCGCAATGTAGCAATGAATTTGTTTGTTCAAATTGGGCTCGCATTGTTGGATAGTTAAGCCTGCCAACATTGTGCGCTTGTTAAAAGACTGGGCCGTGCTGAGTATCAGTAACAGCTGAAAGAGTGCAAAGGATTCCCGCGTACTAGGAGACGAGCAGGTTCAGAGTCGTTGTGTGCGTTGGAATGTTCGTCCATTCGCACTTGCTCATTTCTTATGTTTTCACCGATGTAACTGACACCGCAAGAACAGCCGCCATTATAGTGTGCTAAAGCTACGTACTTTGTGTTACGACTCCAATGAGTCTGATCACGTTTGGATGGTCAAACTGGGCCAAGATGGACGCCTCTGACAGAAGATCTCTTTGGTCTTTCTCGCTTGAGCCAGGCTGCAATTAGATATTAAGCAAAAAGAACAGTCCTATGGGACTATCGTAGGGTTAACTCGAGATATCAGTTTATGGGCCCTCAACAACCTTGTACAAGTCTGTATAACTTATACTTCACCTTGATTCAGATATTTCACACATTCTTAGATTCAGTTTAACATCTGACTAAGGACGTACAGAGGCTGAAGTCAATAGCACGGATCACCACTTTTAATCGTTATTCCGAAAAACAATTGCAGTAACGCAAACAGTAACTACAACGACCATGGCAATGATGATAATGATTTAATGATAATTATATAAGTAATATTCTGCTCGTGTGCACGCGTTTCTCTTAAAATGACTATGTGAAAGGAAATTTACCCTCAGCACTTTCACCGCGACGACATCTTTACCTCCTTGAGTCTTTAGCGTTCCTTTGTAGACATCAGCAAATTCTCCTATGATTACGAAGGACAAATATCCAACACCAAGTTATAGGACAGTACGTGGGTAATTTTAATTAAAAACAAAAAGAAAACAGATCGTCATTCCGTTGTTTGAAAATGCAGAATTCCAACCTTGCCCTACGACTCCTTCCAATTTGATTTTTCTTCTATCGATTTCTGAAGAAAATGTGGACAGCAGTTGCATAAGATCCCCGTAGTTTGTAGGGTCAATGTATCGGCGCTTGTCCATCTCACTTCCTGTCACAGGAAAGTAGAAATTAACCCTTTAAACCCTAAGAGTGATCAGCATCAAATTTCTCCTTGTAATATCAATGCTTTATAAAACAGGGTAGTCACGAGAATTAAGGGCAAGATCACGCAAGATCATTGCATTTGCTTGACGTCTTAACAACCTCTTCCCACTCCTTTGATAGAAAATATGTAGTGGTAAGAGAATTTAAATTTTGATCTAATTATTTAAAAGGTTAATGGTCTATCACCGGAAAACCTAACCGCAAACGTACTGTAAGGGGACTTCACCGCGGCAAAATCCGCAGTAGACATCCTTTATCTAATTTTCATTTATTTATTTATCTATTTAAATTTAAATTTCATGCGACAATTTTAAACAATTAAAATGGAAAATTAATACCACCCCTCCCCTCGTTTCAGTGATGGGAAAAAAGGCGCGTTTTGGTTTGTGCGTAAATTCGTCATTGATTTGGGTGGGGGGGGGGGGGGGGTATTTCTTTTTCAATCTGTATAAGATTGTAGGTGCATTGAGAGGAAGGCGATATGTATGTTGCATGGTTCAATCGTATCCTTGCTTTATATTGTATTTTCCTTTCTTGTTTTTTTTGTTTGTTTGTTTGTTTGTTTTTTACTTTTTAACCTTTTTTTTTTATAACCATAACCCCAAACAAAGGAAAATTAAATTTAAACCAGGGATTTTGAACCACAATACAGTGCTTTCCTTTGGCATGCACTACGCAAAAGACTTCGATTAGTTTGACTGGAGCCGCAGTCGTGATCTAGCATCAATATTTTCTCAACGACGGTCTAATGTGGGAGTCACACTCAGTGTAAATTTTCGAAAAAGAAGAAAGTATTACCATGCTCAATGCTCCGCATATATTCCTTTTGCACATTCCTTCTTCTATAACAAATAACAGATGAAAAAAATCAATAAACGAAAAATTAATTGGTTTATACATAAGTAGTTTCAAATGTAAGACATAGGCAGGGAAATCGTACAAAGACTGCCGCTTGGGACGCGCATTTGAAACTCAGCTGATTCCAGGCAGTGGTATCGAAACTGAAAGCTACAACCTGTATGTATGAATTGCCGTCTTCACATTCTCACATGAATTAACAGTCTCTCTGCTAAAACTGACGCCTTGTGAGCCTGGGTTACGTTTTGCTTTTAACACAAATTAATTAGAGGGACATCGAGTTTGCCATGTGATTGCTGTAAAAAGGCGTTCTGCGGATAAGTTCGTATTTGAGCCACGCAAATGTGAGTACGTGATTCAAATGACACCATTCTGAGGTTCTGGAGACATGAGTCGAGAACTCCGCGCTAAGATGGAAAATCCGAGAAAGTGCCGGATTGGCCTAAACAAATACACGGTCCATTTCCAAGTTGCTTCGAGCCCGTTTATCAACACGTCAAAGGAAGGCTAATTCTTGCTTACAAAAACGAGTTTTGCAAAGCAAAAAAGCAAACAAAAACGAATATCCATGCGAAAACTGGCTGCACTTGGATTTCGCTTAAAAGAGTAGGCTGAAATGAATTAAAAATGCATTCTATTACTGTTGTGTGACCATCAAAAGACCTCTACCCGGCCCTTAGCTGTGATGATCTTTAAGGATCAGGAAAGGGGAAAAGTATGGTAAGAACATTAATGATTTGTAAGAGCACTTCAATCGAGGCTTCAGAGAACTTGACTTACCGTCGACGTACAACCAAAATGACAACTAATGCAATTACGACAGCTAAAACGAAGAGTAGGGCCCCACTGCCAGCAGCAATAGGGATGACCCAATTCTCCAGGGCACCACCTGTGATACACATCAAGCAGTTACCATAAACCTTACTGTGTTTCAACGTCCATGAACACCTCCCCCTCCACCCCCCCCCCCCCTCCAACCAATAGTTGCAGGTTGTATTGGAAGACAATATTAATGAATCTATCAATTATTCAATCATTAATTTTGCCAATTTAATTAATCTGCCCGCAAGCCCAAGCGTTATCGTATTTTTACTCAACTGATTATTTGCGTTTTTGATTTATTAACATAGCAAAATGGCATGGTGAATACGATCATATTAGAAAATATTTCCCCAGTTATTTCTTTATTCGTTCATTTAGTATTCATTGTTAAATTCTAATGATTATGGAAACGAATTAAAAAAAATCATTTTTTTTTATTCAGCATGGCTGTTATCGGATAAGTAACGCACGAAACAGCATACAAACCCTTGCGGATTGTAAACTTCTCGACTCCCTTAGGTCCCTTCCCGAAGTTGTTTACAGCGTATACCTAAAAACACCATATTTATATGTTGGAGTTCATAAAGAGAAGATAAAAAACGAGGGCCTTAAACAAAACATTACGCATTTTATTGTATAATTATCTCACTCGTACCTGAAACTCGTATGTTTTCCCGGCAGTAAGATCTTCAAAACTTTGTGTCATATTCTTTGTTGTTAAGTTCGTTCTGTCTGTGGGGTCGTCATCTCTGATGTATATCACGTGATATCCCATGATGGCGCCATTCTTGCGCTTCAACGTCCAGGACACCTTAACAGTGTCTTCTAATTGTTCAACAGAGACATCCGGTTTTCCAGGAACTATGATGTAAGGATAAACCAGTTATCGTATTAACTAAAATAAACGGCCTTTCCTATTCAACCATCCCCTAGCCGTCTGCCCTTGATTTTAGAATCCTAAATAATAAACACTCACAAATTAAATACAAAATCACGGGTTTTGGTAAAGGACGGTTTGTTTATGAAGCAAAGAACAAAGACAAGCTTCCTTTCCATATGACCAAACCAACACAAGATTAGGGTCTGTGTTGTCAATCATGTTTTGGCATGGAGCCCAATTTAATTTCCCCAAAGACGACAACCATGCATAACTGCATGAAACATTTCAATGAAGTAAAAAAAAAATGACAACTTACCTGTTCCCAGAGTTCTAACGGTGATTTTTGAGAAGTTTCCTTCCACGCCATACTTGTGTTGGGCCACCTTACTCACTCTGTTCCTAGCATAGATTTTGAAAGCATAATTAACATATGGAGAGAGGTTTGTCGCGATCACTCGAGTCTTGTTGACTTCTGCGGATGGTATGAAGCTGCCGCTGCCACAACCCTCCTGCACACAATTATTACTGTCAATGCTGCAAGCCTTATGACAAATGACTTCATAAAACACGCGAGTTGATTCTCCTGTTACTGCAGGTGGCTGCCATCGTATTGCCACTGTAGTCTCGTTTACGAATGTAAAATTAGCGCTCTGTGGGGCTGACGGCAAACCTAAAAAGTACGAGAAGAGTGAATGGTGAAGGCTTTCCTATTACGAGAGGACGATGTGATTATCTTAAAATCATACAGTTAGACTTCATTTAACAGTCTATAAATCTGAACTTTAATACCTGTACAATTATTTCCCTTCTGGTCAACATATTTTCCAGATGGGCAATCTAAAAATAAGAATTATAACAGTCAGCCATCAACAAAAAAATACAAATTTAGTCTTTAAACCGTACTAACAACACTTGTGCTTAAATTCTAAGTCATTCTATAAGAAAATATGTGCGACTTAACGACATGAAAAGCCACACGCTCAACCGTGTGTCGAAAAGTTTGTAGCCGGCGAGCAAACTCTCCGGGGCAGTCTGGCGGCGGGGCCGGAAAAGGAGAGCTTGCACTCAACTACGTCTCTGTAATTTAAATATCTGCATCGAATTTTGCGATGCAAAATGCTGATTGGCGGAGATGCCATTAGTAATGACGTCACGTGTTTTTCGATGTTTGTTTACACTTCGCGCTCGTTTCCGCCTCGCGCTGATTGGCGAAAACCTGACAGCTCAGTGGACGGGGAAGCACAGGGGAATTGGAGGCGTATATTCAAATTACAGAGACGTAGTTGCAAGCTTTCCTTTTCCTGCCCCTCTGCCAGACTGCCCCGGAGAGCTTGCTCGCAGGCTAAAAAGTTTGGGAAGAAAGTGGCAGGCACCCTTGTCATGGCCACTCATAGCACCAGTTTCGTTTCTTCGTTTTAAAGTTATACTGTCTTGCCAGCAAATATCTATGACAGGTGACTCCAAAACCGGCGGATTTAAAGGCAGTCAGTTGTCTTCAGTCAAGATAAAGACACGTGTAAAGTACTTTTTCCTCACAAAAAGCTTTTGTAATCAAAGAATACGAGAAAAATCTTGGTCCATGAAAAATAGAAACCTCTACCGTTCCATCTAAGGGTCAACAATAAATATGCCAAGACTGGAAAGAAAATGCAAATGTTTGAAGCTAGAAACGGTATGCAAGATTTTGCACTAAAAATGAGCCACTTGTTGCCGTTATTTAAAGAAGAAAAACGATGGAGGTAGGTAGTAGCATGAGAAAACATCTTGTTTTTAAACAAAAAAAGAAAAGAAAAGGATAAACGATTGCTTCACAGCGAGCCACCCAAAGTCAGTTGAGTGCAGGTGTAAAAACTTCGTAAAGGAAAATTGAACTTAAGAAAATGACTTTGTTAACCTCTATGGCTTATTCTTTCTTGATACCCAGTAACTCAGCCAGGTACCTTGATACAGCAGAGCCATATTATCTTATTCTCCACCTTACATAAGTTATGTACCCTTTTGCTTTTGTGGACATACCTTTGCAAATGCCCTTTTTGTTCTCTTTGCCTTCCTCGCAGACACATCTTCCTTCAAGACTACTGGAATTCCACGCACCAGTGCTTTCACAAGCAACAATCAAACTGCCATCTTGGAGTGAGTTCGGGGCGCACGTTGCATTGACAAGAAGCGATTCATCTACCGGAGCAATCGTTTGCGGTAGAGAGACCAAACGCCGAACAAGGGTTCTTTTACCACAAACGTTGTACGAGACTTTCACAGAATACAAATATGCACAGGCACCTTGATCATGAAATGCAAGCACAATGTACTTGGTTTTTACTGATAGCGGTATTATTACTGTTGTTTTGGTCCAAGGTGTACGAAGGTTGAAGGAAGAAATGTTTCGATATAAACTGTGGTTTGCA
>OX419338.1:32720881-32750881 GCA_948470475.1 Galaxea fascicularis
TGGTGGACGAAATAACTGTCTGTGAACAATCTGTGATTCATTTCAAGGAAGGGGAAGTCTTAAGCTTCAGGGCAACTAAATTCCGTTCCAAACAAACGTCGGAGAAGAGCTGGATGCAGACGGTGGCCATGACATTCATCCACCGTGACTACCCCTTCCTTGATCAAACTGGAGATGTGAGGAAGAAGTTCCACAGTCAAGTATTATTGGTTTCTCACGGAGTTAACAGCAGTTTGAGCCAACAAACATTATTTAGGGTCCTCTGGTAGTGTTGGCATCAGATTTTCAAACTACAATTCTTTCCCTTAGTACTGACTTCTATAGCCTGAATATGACGAAACAGATCTGTTGATAAAAGCCGTGGGAAGCAGCTGGCATTTGGCTTAATACCCGTGAGGAGTAAGTTAAAGATATTGTCTGCAGGGAAGCCACGTTGGGCAATCATTGAATTAATTAATGACGTAGCAAGAAAACCCAAGGAAAGAGTATGAGAACTTGTGATTTTGGACTATATATGGATCATCAAGAGTACTTCCGCATAGAAAATGAATAGAAAATGCCTTATAATGAAGCAAAATTTAACTCTAATTTTATGTAAAAATTTGGTTTAATAGCATGTCAGATTAACCTAAATTCTCCATCGAATTACTAGCCACATTTTTACCGCCAGGCTACTTGAAGCGAATAGACTTTGGCGGGAACACAATGTGAGCTATAAGCGCCAGATCAATGTACTCTACGTACACACTTGTTAGATGAAGCCTTTAACTGCGCATAAAGAATGCATACTAAACGTCTTAACAATCACGTCTTACCTCTTTCGGACTCAATCCCGGGTTTGGTTGCAAAGAATCGTACGTCAAGCTCCCAAGCTGCGAAAACTGAGATTAGGTTGAAACAGAGATCTCAGCCCCATTATAGAACTACTGTAGTTGAGTTTCAAGAAGTAACTTTTGCCTTGGTGCGTCTTTTGTATGCTTCAGTAACTCTGACAATATCGAGCGCAATGAATACGCTGAAAAGGAACAAGCTGATGATCTGAGGTGATGCGTAGTCACCACTCCTTTCGCCAAATTAATCTCGTACCATTGAGGAATGGAAACTAGTTGTGATTAGTTGGTCGAAGAGCGGTCGTCGAAACCAACCCATTGCGAATGTTTGTATAAGCAAGTTTTACATTAAAGGAAAAGAAAAGTTCAAGCCAAGCAGGATCTGTTAAGATTATAAAAATGAAATCTTGAGTAAAACTGGTTGTGGAGCGTGTCGAAATCGAAGAAAGCCCTCCACCCCATCCTTCCATCAATCAGTTCCAGGCAAAGGATCGTGCAGTTTAAACTAACAGGAAATTCAGAAGCAATTGAGAAAAACCAATATTCTTAAAAGGTTTTAATCGCATGAAATATTGAATTCCTTGAATAACTACATGCACATAAATTCTTCACAAAAATATCCTAAGACTGAAAATTATTCAAATCTAGTATCTCAGAAAATATTTTCAAAAATACATCGTCGTTTAACAATACTTCATTCATGAACTCTCGGAATCTTTTAAAATATACCTTCATTGTGTGGTGGAACATAAGCATGATCTTGTATAATATTATAAAAAAAAAGAACATCAATGGTTTGAGCCTAAGACAATGTACAGCAAGTGCTGAAGCGAATTTCGTCTAATTATAAACACTAACAAACGCTATCTCTTGGAGTTAAAGTCTTTTCCCCGTTCTCTAAAGATTTTCGCGATGTTTACAACTGAGAAACTGTCTTGATTTTAATTTTACAAATGAGCAGTAAATTTGATTATATTACACAGGTTTGCATGCATGGATTTTAATCGAAGTATGTCGTAGTACAACCACCATGAGGCGTTTCCAAAAGATAGGAATTATTGTTTTTAACGTAGATATCACCGAGAAATGAATGTGAAATTTTAGGACTGGATTAGCGGTTCGGGATGAAACAAAGTTAAATTTTCGTCAAGAAGATAGTTCCCTCTTCTGGTTATCACCATGGTTTAACCCTGTAACAGGCGATCTATTGATACAATAATAAACACGGTCAGATCTTCCTTCATAGTAACAGGAAGTTAAATTTCTAATAAGTAAAGAAAGATATAACAAGGGGTAAATGTTAATCGCAACAACATCCCTCGGGTTTATCTGTGCTATACGACATGAAATATTTTGCAAGTATTACACAGTTCAGTATGGACTACACTACGGACTATGGTACTTCTAAGCCTGTCCAAAATGGTGCCGAAGATGGCCAATTCAAAAAAGAAACTAACAATATAAATGCAAGAATGTACACGTCTTTCATGACATGTACATGACAACATAAAACTAACTAATTGACCGCCTTTACTCAGCATTTCTTTCCAGTGAAAATGGAAGCACAAGCGTTAATAGGTTACCACAAATTTCCGGACATTCCTTTCGGGATGAAAATGGTATACAATTTCTTGGATCGTACCGGAAGAAACAGTAAAACTGAAAAGGAAACCACGCGGACGGAGAGATTCGTGTTTTTTGCCGGCATTACGTTGATAAAAATTCCAGGCCTTTTAGCGGTCAGTTCTGAGTTCCAGTCTCTATCTATAAGTTACACGACAATCTCGAAAAGAATTTCCCGATTATGAGTGTTTGCTTATACCGGTCTAGCTATGTAAATTTCGATCAACCATGTGTCTCCGATTTTGAAAGTTGTCCAAGTGCAGATAGTTGTACAGCTATTGAAAACTGGAGTTGCGGTCTTTTCCTTTTGATTTTCCAAGCAATCAGGCTAAGTGTCGCACCAGAGAAGCCATCCATATCGTGATTCTTCCCGACCTTCCGAGGGATAAATCAGGAAACATAATACCTAGATTATATGGCCGCTTCGTCATCATCATGTCCCCTATTATCAAAGTGCTTATTCATTGCTCTTATACTTTTGTTCATCTTGTTTCGATGTCCGATCAACTTAATTCCCATGTCTCTCAGCTCTCTATCCCCTAGTCTGGCCACCTTGTCCATATCATTGACCTTGGCAGTTTTTAAGACTTCGGAGTACCTCTCCATGTTGATAAATTTGAGCCATTCATCGACAGATCTGAATTGGGGCAGGGTGTCTTTTTCAGGCCTGCAAGAAAGTTACATAGTTGATTATTCGACTCGCATTCGCGAAATGATAGTGTAAAACTATAACAATCTCTATGACTTCCACTTGAAAGAGTCACAGATACATCTAACGTTCAAACGTAATAACTTGAATAAGCCAGCTAGAGTAGAAAAAAGCACTATTCACTTGTGTGGTATATACTAAAACTGTTCTTGACCACCAATATGGCCGCCATGACGTCACATGCAATCCAGCAACGTCGGGAAGAACGCCGAGACCAAGAGGCAATGAAAAATTAACTGTCAGGTACCCACGCTCTCTACGGCAAGTTGAATATTTGCAGAAGAAGGAGTAAAACCTGTACCGAAATGTGAAAACGCACTTGCAGATTGCGATTATTGTTAATTGTTGCTGCTGTCTTCGTTTCTCATAGCCCCACCGTGTAAGTGGCCACTGTTAATTGATAGTAGCATCAATGTTACTCACTTATTTGTGACAGATAGTAAATCGTCATTGAGGACTTCAGGAAAACGAAATAATTCATCTAGACGAGTGACGATTTCAGCAAACTTTGGTCTCTTGTTCTTGTCTGACTCCCAGCATTCCAACATCAAGCCATGGACGACCTTTGGACATCCCTTGTTTATATAAATGAAACGAT
The DNA here is from genome assembly GCA_948470475.1 of Galaxea fascicularis. Taxonomy (NCBI): domain Eukaryota; kingdom Metazoa; phylum Cnidaria; class Anthozoa; order Scleractinia; family Euphylliidae; genus Galaxea; species Galaxea fascicularis. The sequence goes on from OX419338.1 coordinate 32,724,642, forward strand.
ACAGACTCAATAACATTTCACTCATTATAATATTAATAGTTGGTTAACGACATCAGGCCAAAGTAATTGCAGGAAAATGTACGAAGTTTTTAAAGAGCACCGACTTCTTCGTCTTCGGTTATTTGGGAGTTTAGGCAACTACGACGACGACGGGAACGAAAACATCATTTGAAAATGAAACTTCCCGTTTTTGTTACTCTTTCGTGATTATTCCAACTTATTCAACTTAAAAAATGCTGGCGAACTGTTCAGGGTTACAGTAAAGAAAAAGAAAGAAAAATTTGCTGTCATGCTGTCACGTTCCGGTAAAAACCGAAAATTTAGCCATTTCACGTCGTCGTTTTGCAGATGACAGCAAAGAAATGTACCAAAATGTAAAACGCACGTGCAGAGCGATTGTTTTTTCTCATCAAGCCCATTGTTGTGTGGCGTTCTCGTTGCCGTCGCCGTCGTAGTTGCGTAAACTCCCTGTTGCTGCAGAATCTGAACTTTTACTTCCTTAACTATGTTAAGGAAAATGTCATGCTGTTATCTTGCCTGGCTTTACATGACAGCAGTCAGAAGTAAAAAAAAACCTGAGATTCAGTTTATTACCAGATAAGCAGAAGTAAAAGCAGTTTTTAAAAGCCAACCCCAGAACTAACGTTTCTCAAACATTTTGCAAATTAGTCCTTCTGTAACTTTGCAAATGCCACTGAATAAATATAAATAAATATAAACGTACCTTGGGAGATGGAAGTCGGTATCCAGTTTCTACTCGGTTAATAACCTTAACAAACCAAAAGGTAAATATGTAAAGCTAGTGGGATGTGGCTTCGAGTGACAAGAATACGTACTAAAAATATACTTCACAAATTAATGTGTTTAGGTAAGCTGAAAGCCACTCATTGGGCACTATGGCCACGTGGTAGCGGGCATTACCCCTTAAATCCACCAAATAAAGTTTGAGCCTGAGCATTAGCAGCCATGGACAGAATCTTTTCATTGGCCAGTGTTTGAGGTGAATAGCTAAGTTAATATCATAAATTTAATTTTCATAGAAAACAAGGCGTGACTCATTTTAAACACTTCAACTCTTTACATTCCAGCATCCATTTAAAACCACAGAGACAATAATGATAACAATGATGGTGAGGTGGATGAGAATGATGGTGGCAGTGGTGGTGATAATGATGACGATGAGAATGCGGACGATTACACACAACGGATGATAACGGTTTGAAGGTAGATATCTGAGTGTACGGTACGTCAACGAGATTATTGACTAAGGCCTAATATGTTACGCTTAAATCGCCTCCAATAGAATAAAAGTTCCAAATATTAGGTGATTCTGCATTCTGTTAGAATTTAAGTATATTTCTTTCTAAACGATTAGCGCACAACCTGTATTTGTGCAGTTATTGGCCAATATTTCTTTCATTTTTTTCAGTACTGACCACACGTACTAGAGATGACAAATTGTTAAGATGTCAGAAAATGTAAATACGAAACGAGAAACGAACTGCGCCACTTACATCGTAGTTGTTCCAGTCCCAGTAGGGCCTGTCAGCAAATGACATTATCTCCCAAACCAGTATACCATAACTCCACACATCACTGGCTGAGCTGAACTTCCGGCTTTGCAGTGCTTCCGGTGCAGTCCAACGAACAGGAATTTTACCACCCTAAGGAACGTAGACGGTCTTAACTCTATATACCGTTTCGTTTGGGTTCTACGCTGTAAGGTCCGTTTCAAACGTCGTCTTGCTGCCGTGTCGAACTCAATTGATCGAATTAAATTCGACAGTAGCACGACGTTTGAAACCAAGTCGTGCTACTAACGACAACAGGTTTTAATTCGACCAAATTAAACTCAACGTCCGAAATCAAGTCGTGCTGGAGTCGTACCACAGTCGAGCCAGCTAAGCACGACAGCAGAACGACGTTTGAAATGGGCCTAACACCTTTATGAACTGCAGTGGATTTACCTATTCATTGTTCACGTGTCCGTCTTTTGGTAATTTCGTGCTCGTTCGGTTTGTCCTTCGCTTTCTCTTTCATGGTTTGTGTCAAATTATTTTTCCAATGGATGGAAACAAGTTCACATATGGGTTTGGGGTTTTTGAAAAAAGGGAATCTTTCCAAGCATAGCTTTTCATTGGGGTGTTTGCAAGAAACGTTTGGTTATCAAGATTTAACTGTCGAAACCTTTTTTAACATTTCAAGATTCCCAGGTGATAAAAGAAATAGACGAAAAACTGTACTGTACTGTGTTGGAAGGATTACACTACAAACTGTTAATATAATTATTGCCAAGCGCGAAAGAACACTCACTGCATCTCAATCAGTGTCCAGTTGAGCTGGGAAAACAACTGTCCACATTGTACAAAATAAAAGCAGTTAAAACAAATCAACACAACAGCGACAAAAGTTCTACCTGAGTCTCGTACTCCGAATCGGGATTGTCGTCAGCAAGCTCCCGTGAAAGACCAAAGTCAGATACCTTGCACGACATGTTTTCACCCACGAGAATGTTACGAGCAGCGAGATCCTGAATCAGGAAAGTACAACAGATAATTAATACAGTCGAACCTCTATTAAGCGGCCCCCTATTAAATGGCCACCCCTTATTAGACGGCCAGTAGTCTCAGGGCGCTTACCATTAGTCAGAACGCACCGACCAGACCAGCCTTCTTGTAAAGAGAATTCTACTATTAATCAGAACTGTCCCACCAGATCAGTTTATTTGTTCACAGTATGCATAGAAATGGTGGGTTTTCAGCGGAAACTCCGGCTCAAAAGAGACGCATTTCATTTTCAAAATTACCGGTCAAGCTGGCCAGTTCTGACTTTTGGTAAGCGCATTAAGTCCCGATGTCGTTGCTTCTATTGTTTTTTACCTCTGTTAAGCGGCCAACTCCCATTAAGAGGCCACTTTTCATTTCGCGAGGGTTGCCGCTTAATAGGGGTTTAACTGTATCTCATAGACAGCAAACTGAGTCCATAAAAGTAGCTTCTGCATGAAAGTTAAAAGGGGTGAAAGATACTACATACCCGGTGAATGAAGTTCATCTCCGAAAGATACACCATTCCATTCGCAACTCCTCTTGCCATACCTAACAACTGCATGGCTGTCAACTGACCACTACGGAGCTGCCAAAAATAAATGAGTCAACAAAATGAACTTATGATTTACGACCAGTGCTGAACAATTGAATGAATACATGCCTTTTTAATGATATGCAAGACACAAAACGATACTGAGGTGTCTTGGAAGGAAGGTCGACTCTAGGGTAACTATGTTAAGGGCAATAGAAACTTGAACGTTTTCGTGGAGATTTGCTTCGAGTCAAAAGTGCGCGCAAATCGAGGATGACTACCTTCTACCGTGCTGAAATACCGCAAGATGACAAAGACCAAAATATAATGAAATGGCCTTCAACGCGAAAGAAACTACGTGATGTAAACATTTTTAGTGTCACTGGAACCACTGTTATCTTTTTCCACGTTACGAACGGTGACTACAAAAGGCGGAGTTATTGGAGCTGCGAGCCTAAATGTGAAGTGTCATAGAAGTTATACTACCCTACTGGCTTTACAATGACCAGCTACCACACATTTGTGTAACTTTAAAGGTTGTGCACTCGTATGCCAGAGGGTATGGATCTCCTTAAGCCGGATTCTTTTGTTTTCAGTTGACTTTCTTACTTTCCTGCCTCAGCTTCCTAAGTTGTGCTCTATAACTGCGACCGTCTTAAACAAGTAAATTAAACGAGCTGAAAGAACGTACCTTCAAAAAGTGGTCAAGTGATCCGCTTTCCAAGAACTCAGTTAGGATCATCATTGGTCTGCCTACAAGACAATAAACAGTATCGACATTTAAAGGGGCACGGTCACAGATTTAAGCATTTCTTTGAACAATTAAAATCTGTATTTGTGTCACAGCAAACCTTTAAATAATGGTCCATTTTTATTAGCAATTGGTACGTTTGTGTGCTGAAACCGTTAACAAAGGTTTTTTGCAACGAATGGCTTGGATGTAAATCGATTACAATTTGAATAGCTTAGGCTGAATTTTTCAAATCGTCTCTGTGGGTTTTCCAAAAATCTATATTAACGGCCGTGGTTTGTATTTTCTTTGCGAATTAAGGCTTATTCTTCGTTAAAACGTTTAAAGATGATGTTACACATGGGTTAAATTCCTTACAGCTACTTTCAGGTTAGTGTGGACAACAAATTTTCCAAAATTTTCGTGACAGTACCTCGACAATTGCTCCCTGAATTAATTGTTTTTACAAATTACCAATGGAAGTTGAGTGTTTAAACATCAGCGTAGATCAAGGGTAAAGTCACCTGCATGGTTCTTCTCTAGCTCACTGCTGGGAATTTTAACAGCGTAAATAGAGCTTGTTTTGAAAAATGCAAAACGCGTTTGGCGTTGTCGAGAAGAGTTGCCAAATTTAAACGAAACGACAGATATAAAAAAAAAAAACTAGGATAAATGTTAGTTTCTAGGCAACTGCAAACCTACCCCTCCCCTAACCCAACATTAACACTAACTTATTAACTTATTATAACTTGTTGGGTAAGGGGAGGGGTGGGTGACTTTCACATTTGTATCACTATTTTTATGTGTGTGTGTTTGGAGGAGGGGGACGTTGTTTTTGTTTTCTTTGTTCCACTGCTTGCTTGCGAAAGGATAACACGAAAGTCAAACAATGTTTCGGGACAGCAGCAATACGTCTTACATTTCCATGTATGCGGCAAATATAAAAAGAATGCAACATACTTTGTGTAACAACGCCTATCAGCTGGATAACGTTTGGATGATTAAACTGGCCCATGATGGATGCCTCGGAGAGAAAATCTTTTTGGTTTTTCTCGTTTGACCCAGGCTGAAATGACAACATCAAGAAAAAAATTCACCTTTTTGACGTGTGACATCGAAAACATGATACACAACAAACAATTGTTCGTCCTCTGGAGGAGGGAAAGGAACACGCAAAGACGTAATTCACTTTCCTCAATCTAAGCAAGCCTGGAGAAGCTCATAGCTTATTTTATGGCAGACATCATCAAATACTACACAAAAAGTCATTGATAATTTGAAATTTACTAGTAAACTAACATAGTACCACCCAACCGTGGGGGCGAGGCTTGGCGTGGTAAAACATTATGGCCGCCGTGTGACAAGAGCGAATGCACTACAATAGAAGTGAACAGTACAAAGTAATCATGTCAAAAATAACCTGGAATGGTACCACATTTGGAGCTATAAAGATGATACTTGCGAGTGCTAAACCTTGCAGCTTGCTAGCCTCAGCTGTGTACAATAGAAGGGTCCAATTAAAATTAAATTCACACAGGTAAACTCACCCTCAATACTTTGACCGCCACGACTTGTTTTCCCTTTGAAGTCTGTAATGTTGCTTTGTAGACATCGGCAAACTCACCTGAAAATTTAAATACACTGAATGTTATGGCACACAATATAGCACTTGTGTCGGACTGACTCACTGGCTGACTGATTGACTGATTGACTGACTCACTGACTCACTGACTCACTGACTCACTGACTCACTCACTTACTGACTCACTCTCTCACTCACTCACTCACTCACTCACTCACTCACTCACTCACTCACTCACTCACTCAATCAATGACTGACTTTTTCATTGACTCGTCGATTGACTGACTTACTACTCGCTAAAAGAACCCGACTACCTACGAGTACCTACGAAACTACGAGTTTTTGCAACAAACTAAGAAAGGTAGCCACTAAGCCGGCGTTAAATGACCATGAATTCTTTACCTTGGCCAATCATTCCGTCGAGCTTGGTTTTACTTCTTTCGATTTCAGTTGTAAATCTCGTCAGTAGTTCCATAAGATCCAGATAATTACCAGGGTCGATGTACCTCCGCTGACTCATGTCAAACTCGTCCCCAATTCCTTTGTAGAGACAAAATTCAAGTGTTGATAAAGAGATCACTATAGTGTTCCTAACCACTGTTGAGCCGGCATTCCGGTTGAGTTCCTTGTTTTCCGTGTATTTCAGCAATTTTCCCACAAAATCTCGCCCCGTTTTCCCCGAATCGAAAAACGGCTCCTTTAGCGGTTGAAGTCCTTGCTACAGTACATCTTTGTGGTCGAATTTTTTTATGATTTTTGGATGGTTTTCAAGGAATAAAAAGTGAAGATGGGGGGGTGTTGAAGGTTAAGAGGAAAAATGAAAAACACTGGATTTGAAGTTGAAAATTAAGTTAAAGCTGAAAATTCAAATTTAAAGTGACTAATTAGTAGACAAAGGCCGGATAGTCCGCCTTCAAAACAAGGTGCTCCTAGCTGAGCCCGCCAGCGGACTAACTGGATTAATTGTTTACATCTTTTTCTACCCTTCTTTCAATCTCAATTCACCGCCATTTAACCACAAATTCAACCAGAATGCCCCTTTAATGCGAATTATAGACATTAGCTTTCAAGACAAACGGAGATTCGTTTTCTGTGCAAACCATTGCACGGAAACTAAATTGAAACCCGAGATAACGCTAATGCGTTTTGTGACGATAACGTGACATTTACGTCATCTCTACCATGGCAACCGATCTTCATGCCATGCTTTCCGGTTTTGTACTCGATGATGTACATTGATTAAAAAGAACTGTTTTTAGTTCACTCCAGTGTGTCTCGATCTGTTCTTCCTAAGAACAACGCTACACGTTTTGCACCAATACTTTCACAGATGAATGCGCCATTTATAGATAAGAAAGGGGACAGAGAGGTTTTAAAGAAACGGTGTTTCGGCGTCGGGGAAAGTATGACCTGAGTTAATGAGGTAAATGAGCCACTATAAAGGAGATCGCAAACTGAATCCGACGCTGCGCGCGTCACACCTTCGCCAGAATTCGCTCTCGTGAAGGACTAACGATCGAAATATTTTTACGGTGGCTAATTTATCTCGTCAACTAAGTTGATAACAACAAAAAATATTGTTTGAAATATCTGACTATTCACAGTTAAAGGAAATGCTTTCTACCTACCTTGCTCTAGAGTGCGCATATACTCTTTCTGTATACTTCTTGCACTACGCCTGTAAGGCAATTAAAACAAAGATTGCATACAAAAGGTAAGGTAAACAACACAAATTTTTTTTTTTCTTCGGCTGAAAAAAAAAAAGTCAGTTTTCAAGGTGCACGAACGTAATTATCACAGGGTTCCAGTCAGGGCTTCAATACCAACTTTCAAGGGGCCTGTAGGCATGTTTCCTTGTCATCTTAATTATCCACAAAATCAGCTTCCTCGGGTTTATGATTTGGGACCCCACTTTTTTATCTCAGAATTTCGCTAGATCCCCACCCCCTCCCCCTTTTTTCTTTGGTTTGTTTGGGCAATCCCCCTCAAAAGCCATTTTTTTCAGCGTGGCCTTCTCCCCAAATCTCACCAGCACCCCCTATCCTATAAAAAATGAACAGTCCCTAAATTCTTAGAAGCGCATCATCCCTCGGAACAGAGTTGATCGACTTCTGAGTTTCAAAGTCGCATCTCACGAATCCCTACACCCGTGTATGAAGTAAAGGTATCGTCCATCGCACCGACCATCCACATGGAAATTTCGTAAGGTAAAATTATTGTGTTCAAATGCATAGGAGAAAAGAAGAAACTATTAAAATCTTTCGGGTTACAAAGGACGCACCTTCTAAACCGAAAGATAAAAAATACAACAACTGTAATGATGATAACAAGCAACAGGCTTCCACCTCCAACGGCTGCACCAATGATTATCTTGGACTTCGCGGATAGGCGTCCTGAAATAAATTATAATAAAAAAAATTATTTATTTATATTAATTTATATTCTGCAAAAATGAACATGAAGTTATCAAATGCGAATTACGGCAATTAATTAAAACTATGCAATTGAATAGGGTATAAATCTGATTACTAAAGCTAAAAATTAAACCGTATGAAATGATTGTTATTAAACGTGAAATACTCTAGAAGTACTGTATATCGATCGACAAGTTAAATCATAAATTTGTATATAAAGTAATATCAATGATTATGAAGACAATTCCAGAAAAAGTAAGAATTGATATAATGATATAATAAGTCGCCAGTAAACGTAGTGGTGATTACAGAAAAAAAAAATTGTATTTGGAAATCCAATTTGCAAAAAAATAAACCAACTTACCGCTTGGCATTTTAAACGTTTTTGTACCAGGAGGTCCCGTTCCAAAGTTGTTCACGGCGGAGACCTGAAAAACAAAATGGAAAAAAAAATTCTTTTGGAACATTACAAGACAGGGATAACAGAGCTTGATGGAGTGGAAGTCTCTAATGACTACATAAGGTACAGGTCAAAGGGACCAATGAAAATTGAAGTCAAGAGCTACAGGATTACTCGAGAGAGACAAAAAAGACGAGAAAGAAATTATTATGCTATTAGAATATATTAGAATAATAAGGAACGACCTTCCCGAAAACACTGTTGGAGAAATAATGGATGACCGGGTTCAGGTCTTCAAGAGCCGTGTTCACGAGTACCTGGTTGCCTCTTCCTGAAGTTTGTTTTTCTTTTTTGAGTTGCAGTGAATCGTTGATCGTCCCCTCGAAATCCCCTTTAGCTTCATTATTGAGACACGTGTCTCTGGTTGTTATTCACATGAAGCATCTCATTAATAGAAGTCAGGGCACCAAAATGTAAAACTTAAGTGCAAGAGCTTCTTTGAAGCTCTTGTTTTGTGGTATTCTCGACGCTTTAACCGTAGCCGTTGTTTCAGCTCCCTTATCTCCAAAATCAACCATGCAGCTTACCCGAAATTCAAACGTTGCTCCCGGCGCCAGGCTTTTTATCCGAATTCCTGTTTCCTTTGTCGCCAAAGTTTCGGTGTCCGAAGAATCACCAACTTTAAAGTATACCACACGGTATTCTTGAATGATTCCATTCTTACATGACAGTTGCCATGACAACTCGATAGCACCATCCTCAGCTACATGGATAGTCACATCCGGTTTGCCGGGAACTAACATGAAGCAAGTGTAAACAACTCTTAATATTACCTGAGTATGCGTAAAAAGAATCTCAAGTTGATGTTGAACGTGTTCATTTCATTAACTGGCAAGTTAGCGAGGGCAAGTTTAAGTAGGGATTTTTGGAGAAATTCAAAACAATCTGAAGATTCGTGGTAATACCCCGGGGGAAGTCCCGGCTGGATATGGCAGGCGCCTATTTTTGCGAAATGTTTAAGGCTCGGACATTCGGGATGGGATTTTTTTGGAGGTTAATTTTTCGTCCAGGCATTTTCTTGGGTTTTGATTTTCGTCCCCTTTCGATCATCCCTGTCACTAGAAATCCGGAATACCCCCCTCCCCCCACCCCTCCTCCCTGGGGCCGTCTCTCGTCTTATTTCATCTTACCCTATGAGTGATTATATTTTTTGCATCTCTCATCGACTTACCAGATCCTATGGTCCTCAGGTTCACTAACATAAAGTTTGCTATGGCTCTAAACGGACTTCTCTCAGCCACTTCACTGACTCTGTTTTTGGCGCTAACTTTGCACGTGTAGTTTACAAACGAAGCCAGGTTGTTTATAGTGAAATTGGTGATCCCCAAGCCTCCGGCGTTCTGCAATAAGGCATTGAAGTCGCTGTCACATCTTTCATTATCGCAGTCTTTGTCAAAATAGGTGCATGACTTTCGGCAGTCCACGTCATACATCAAGTCTGTTTGCGTTCCAGTGACCGCAGGTGGCAACCACGTTATGACAGCTGAACTTTCATTTACGAACGACACGGACCCATTTCTTGGTTCTGATGGTATGACTTCATGTTAGAAAAAGACACACAAATTGGTATGAGCAGAACGTCCCTAATTGATGACGTGTATTTGTGATGTAAGTAGAAGCGCAAGTCGAAGTGGTAGAAGACTACAAAATATTAAACGTTTAGCTCAGGACTATGCTGAGGCACAGTGATTCGAGATTAAGCTTATGCCGGTTAAGACTAGCGTTAGGATTTAATTCCGAGACAACGGTAAGGATTAGTTGGTAAGTATAGCAGCTACGCTTATGCTGACCGGCTTGAAACAAAGACAGTAAGAATGGGCGCAGTCAGAAGCACAACGAATTAAGCCGATATCTTACGAACACTAAACAACTGTTACGGAACGTTTTTTTTACAGTAGAACGGGATTTAAGAGACGTTATAAAACAGCAATGTTTCTGATCATAAAGCGAGTGATTTTGGTGTTTTCCACCTGCCCTGAGTACAACGCCTTAGAATGTGAAATGAGCGTTGGATTGTAAATGTGACCATGAAGTGCGAATTTTCTGTATTTGCTCAGCTTACAAATATACGTAAGTGAATGAGTTGTCCAAATGTTATTGGTTACATCTCGTATAAGGCAATTAGCCTGTCATTCAGAGATTTGAGTTTTGCTTGTTATGAAATGAGTGAAGATCTCCAATAAAAGGGTCTACCTCTTGTAAAAAGATCCCAGAAGGTAACAGGGCCCCTCTCACTCAGCCACATGGAACTAATTCCCTCCAAAAGCCCATGTTACAATACGAGACTGGTGAAAAAAGGAGAAGAAAGGATTGGACAAGAAAAAGCTTGCGAAAGATATGGCTTTCTTGGGAGAAGGGAATACGATATCCTGAGCATCAACAATGAGAGTGGACCCTGAGCCTCCAACAGGCAGGAGGAATGATCTCAAAGTACAGAAAACAACTTCTAGAAACGTAGAGTATTTTTCTTGGTGTAAATTTCTTTGCACGGGCAGTCGAGGATCGATATCACAGTTAATTAAATTATAACAGAAAATACAATTTAAACGCTTACCGGTGCAATTCAGTCCTTTTCCGTCATTGTAAGTCCCACGTGTACAAGCTAACATTTTCAAAAAGGAAAGAAACAGCAAATTCAGATGCAGAGGAATCAGTTCACTTGAGTGATGGCTACATTCAATGATTTCTTAGGAGATGAATATTAAATGGTGTATCGGTATTTCTTGGAATTAACAAAGTAAAACGCTTTCTGGAAAATTGGAGAAAGCCACCTTCCTTGCTTAGGAAGCAGAAGGAAAAACATAATCATGAACCAAGGAAATCAAGGTACTGAAGGGTTTGTGTTAACTCTTAAAGGACCAAGTGTTGCTTATTTTCTCACTTGTGATTTGGCGAGACAAACTTTGCCTCACTTTGTTTGTCCTTATATACAGTATCCATTACAATATTAGCGGTTTCGAGACACGTTGGGCTCAGACTTGGGCATCACGTGACCTAGATCAACAGTTCGTGTTTTGATGAGTTCAAATCGGCTCGGTTTCTTGCTTTATGAGTGTGTTTTCGAGCCATTTTCCTCTGCAGAAGCCCACAAGTCGGCATCATTAAGCTGGAATGTGGGTAGAGGCAAGCCTCTGAAAGAAAACAGAGGTGAGAGGTGGTTTCATGTAGACTGGGACGCCAAAGATGTTTGTATCAAGTTTGGCGGGTTCACGAGTGAAGTTGTCTCTCTGGCCCATCTGTGGATGGCTTCCAGGACCTACCAAGACTATTTGGCCAAGTTTTGACTTGGAAAATTTTCAACCGACGCGATATTTTGCTGGTAGGACTGGGTGTAATAATTCTTTGAAATGGAGATGGTAAGAGTTCCCTTTTCGAGTTATGGCGGAATTACCCAGAATTCTTTTCGGGCATGAACGAAGCAACGGTTGTATTCTCGACACTGGCTTTCATCAAATGGAGCAACAAGGGCCGGCAAATAAAGTGAGAGAGAATTTTCCAGCTAAATACCAAGATCTGGCCTTGAGGTGTGTTGTTAACGCAAACTTTTGATTTTTTGAGCAAGTTTTTATCTTAAAGGATTGACACTTTTTTGGTGTGCCTCTTGGAGCAAAATGCTGGATTTTTGGGATTTGTTGCCATAAGAACGGTTCACTGCAATGGACACCGGGAATCATTGTGGACGTTTTAGGCTGCGATGGATGTCACATCAACCCGTCGGCACAATGAACACACTTTCGTAATGTTGACTCTTAAGTTCAACAAGAAACAAATATCAAAAGTAGTAATGGTATTTACAACGCATATATGCGTAGTTGGGCTTTTAAGGGTTAAGGCGATGACTAAGAAAACAATGGATTCAGCTACATTGCTAGTTACAGAGGATTGCGCAAAATTGTTCTGTCCTTAATTTTCAGTAAGGCAAGGCAAGAGCGAAAGGGAAAAGAGGTCAGTGAAGTGAATTCAAACCTCAGTTTAGTATAACTCTTGAATTAACAACAGTAAGTAATATCAGTGAAACGTTTGTATCCATCAAAATCAAAGTTCATTGTCTAACGGGCTACAAAAGATCAGCGAAATGTTTGACGAAAGGGGACTTTTTGATGTCACATCCAAATTTAAAGCATACCTTTGCAGGTGCCACTCTCGTTTTCCATGCCTTCTTTGCACACACATTTCCCTTGAGGTCCACTGGTATTCCACTCACCGTTGCTTTGACAAAGAACAATTAAACTTTCCTGCTCAGCTTGTATGGAGTCTTTCAAACAAGATCCTTCCACCGGAATTGGCTCCAAGTTAGATAGTGTTTCCGGAAGAGAGACAAGGCTGTCTTTAAGCGTTTCAACAGGGCAAACCTTATACGAAACTTTGACGGAGTGCAATGTTCTACATCCACCTTGATCACGAAACCCCAGCACAATAAATTTGCTTTTAACCTGAAGGGGTATTCTTGTGGTTTCTATGTTGTCAGACAGACGATTGATGATAGCAAATCTTCTGTATGAATTGAAGTCGTTGATCGGGTGCGGTATTTGTTGTTCTGAGACGCTTGTGTTTGATTCCCAAACGTAAGCGAAAAACGAATTATTACAAAATGTGGGTGACAAGCACGCAACAATTCGATACCTCACAGTAACATACAGTCTTTCCAAGTCGCCTACTGTAACGAGGTGACTTCGTAACCAGTTGTTTAGTTGTTGGTTGCTATTCAAACGGCAAACTTCGTATCTATTCCTTGTGTGCTGACCAGTTGGGTGACCCCACTGTAAAGAGCAACAACACCTTTGAGTAATTGTAAATAAGACTACGTGGGATGTCATCATCAAACTGGAAAGCTGCACTAAAAACGGATTAACTGACATCCAAACACTCAATTAAAAATTCCTGTTTCTTAAGACTACAGTAGTTACAGTGTAAGGCACTTTAAAAAAAAGTGTAGACCGGCAAAGACACATAGAACCAGACAAACACATACAGAGACAGATGGGTAACGGACCAACGCATATGGACAAAAGGGAGGAATGCACTGACAGACGAACGCAGACAGACAGACGCGGGAAAACCGATGGAAAGATGGACGTGTGGACTCACAAAAGGACTGATGGATGGATGGATGGATAGATGGACGGACAAAGACTGAAGTGTATGGATGGGTAGGTAGATAAATTGACGGATAAATTAAATTGAATAATTAATTAATTATGTGATTTATCTTACCCCACCAGAGCTAGGTACTGGAGTCCAAGTCCAAACGCAGCCTCCACACTTTGGTGCTTCTAGTATAAACTTTTCCAATGATGACGTCCAAGTAACAAACGTCAGCAAAGAGAAAACTACGATCCAAAGGCACTCCATTAAGGTGTCTTCGCTTACGTAGGGGTCATAACTAAAAAATAAAAGTATAAAAATAATTACAACATGGAAGGCCATTGCAGGATGCACTTCAAGCTTACATGTCACAGTTCAGAGTGACTTTGAATAGTTAACAGTACCGTGTCTTACATAACGAAACTGAAAGCAAGGTGATCTGCCCGTGATTCACTTTTAGCTCGAGTATCTGTGGAATAGGCAGTAGGACGCGGAAATGGTTGATGGTAAGGGAGAAACCCTGGCTTGAACAATGAAGTCACGGAAAGAGGAAGCATATCGCTCCAGGTAGACTTGCTGCCACATGACTGAAGGCTCACGAGTATCTCAGTCTTTTCCGCGATTGCTGCAATGCTGGAGTTCGTTCAATATAAAATCGCGACTGTGCACCGCATGAAATCTTGATTTAACACATATAACAACACATCTGTTTTTGAGAGTGAAAGCGTATAGTTGACAGTGTATACCTACTTAAATTCGGTAAACAACAGTTTTAAAACGAATGGGTTGTAATAATATCCTGACCTCTTACAAGCTGCTGATTAGTTCGTCTGATACATGTACAGAAGGAGAAAGGGGAGGGTACAAGAAACACGCAATAAATTATTTCCTGCTTTACATACTTCATTCTACCTAAACTTCGGACCCGTGGACATATCATAATATTCAATATTATGATATGTCCACGGGTGCGAAGTACTCTTGTATGTTTAAAATTCTACACATCTATGGCTACGGCTATTATTTCAGTTTCCACAACGACAAATATCAGTTCTCTTGTGTGGTCTTCAACGTCACGTGTTAATAAAGTGTGCTCTGTTTGAACGCGTTAATGTCATACAATGTTCCTGTGTATCACAACAGTTTTCAGGTTTTCAACTGAACAACAAAAGACGAATGTAAGTTACTACGAGCAAGGGTTGACTGAGTCATACATTTGTATTGCACAAATAAAAGATTAAGGATTCGATAGTCGATAACTGAGCACAATTACGACTGTTTATTTTTGGCGAAGCACATTACGACGCAGTTTTGTAATTAGAGAGCGCTCTATCATGAACTTAAAGTTAAAGGTCACCATGAACACCATAAAACGTGAAAATGGTCATTTTAACATACGAACAAATATAAGCCACAGTCATTTCGAAACCACAAACAAAGCCAGTTGTTAAGGTCGGTTGTCTGGGGGCAAAGCCACGAACTTGCAACTTTTGCGCAACACTTGTCATGCTATCTTAAAAATGTCGTTACCAAAATTCAACATCCGGCCAATATTTATAGGTTATCTATGTGCGTAACGTGCTCACTTGAAGCTATATCAACACGAATTCGAGCAGAAAAGAACGGGTGTTTAGGTTAAATGAAAGCGAAGGATTTTTTTCATCATATGACGCATCTGTGAGAAACCACTTTCTTCAGTAAGCATTAGATTATTCAGGTCGCCACACGCTACCCAGCTTCACGTAGAAGTACTCATTTCCTTCTTTCCTTCTTCCTTTCTTGGATTAAATTTCGCCTTCTGTACGCATCACAGACAGATATTCTTCCCCCAAAACAGACTGAGATTACAGAACTCAAAATGAGTCATAAAATGATAGGGAAAAAACACAAGTGTTCCGCTGTGTTATTGGGTGGATCTGTAGTCTTCCCAGGCAAGGAAACCATCAAACATCCAGTTTGCGAACAAGAAGTATACACCGTTTGATTACCAAAGCCGGCCATATGCCGAATTACAAAAGCACAAACAAAATACAACATCTTTAACCATGTTCTGCTGTTATTTCCTCCTATAAAAGTAACGGGGTCGAACACTAGCTACCGAAAGCTTCACTATGAAGAGGGTAACAACAGCACTTTATTCCCAGTTTGCACAACAATAATTAGTGTATACATTTAAAAACATTAGTTCTCCGGCAACATTCTTATAGCTACGGAATGAACGCCGAGTCCCCTCATAACAAGCATATGAATCCGGCAACAAGAGCTAACGATGCTGCTCAGAAACGAATTACATGAGTTAAGTCTGGTCAGATAACATAGGATTACATTTTCCAGTTGAACCCGCACGCAATGAGCAACAATGATTTTGATTTTGAATTATGTAATAAGCAACCACAACTCAACATTGCGTATACATACCAGTTGAAAAGTTGGCTTGAAGTCCATTAAGTTACGACAGCCTTCAGTTCGAAAAGCGGGGATCACGGCCAACGAAAAGGAAATGTTCATATTGAACGATCAAGTTAATAATTAACGAGATTATGCAGAAGGAAAAAGCTCGCACAATAGATTGGAAGTTACACAATAGCTAAAATTACATGTTTGCAGTCACGCAACACTGGCTGATGTGTCACATTATACCAAGTTCGAAGCTCATTTCTTTATCCTCCCTCTCAAGGAATGCAAGAGCGATGGACAGAATACACCGCCCTCCCGCATATGGGCTGTATACTGAGGAAATGGTTTTTGAGGTTAAAAAATTCTTATAAACTAGGGTATCATTTTGCCTAAGTTGGCACAGTGTTCCTAGGTGATCCTTTGATTACCATGTTTATGATGTGATATCATTAAACTAGGATGGTCTAGTATTCTATGCTTAATGCTAACTTCAAATCTTACAGAAACGAAATAAAGTTGACCTGCTCAAGCTACTCTTAGTTTTTGTTTTTCCCTTGAATGGGGTGCCATTTTTTCGGATTTGGGCCTTAAATAGGGTATCTATTTCCGTTTGCTTCCGTCCTAATATAGGGTCAGGACCCTTCGCGGCACATACCTATCCTAAATTTATGGAAGTACCCCCCTCCCCCCGGGACCGCCTTTCAGTGCCTAATCTTTAGAATCTTCAGAATCCAATTTCACAGAATCCTGCTTTAATTTTATTCATAAAATCCTGAAAGAGAAAGTCATTGAAGTAGACATAATCCGCGTCTGCAGGAGCTCCTAGCGTCTGTCAATAACCAGGCTGAGACAAAACAAGCTTAAGATGCAACAACTCGACCCAAAAGTTACTACGGATAAATCGCCGAAATCAGTATGTTGAACACGTCAAATGCCTGACTTCTTGATAAGGAATACTTGCTTCAGTATAACAGCGGAAACATGCAGATACAGTACTGGCTTTGCCGGCAAGCTGCCACACAACGTCATACAAGCTACACCAAATCATTGATCAGTGCTTTCCCCAAATTTCTAGTTCCTCTCGGACAGATTTTCCCGTCATTATTTTCGACACGAAGTGGGCCCGTAGGATAGAAATCAAACGGGGGTAAATCCCTTTCTCTCTGTTTTCTTGCGTCAAAAGAACCAATTAGTTGGAATTAATCCGACCCACGCAAACGTTTCCGGGGTCCATGATTTCGTACCAAACAAACATCCTCAGAATATGGAACATGATTTTAAAAACTTGGAGCACAATTTGCTGAATTTGCAAGTCATAATTTATTTTGAATTCGATGGCATGTATTAATTATTTACGTTTTGAGCCACGAATAAATTATGTCTGACAACTTGACCACTTCCGGTTAGCTCTTTTTGGACTCTTGGTCCTTTGCGTCTCCAACGACGTGATTCGAACTCCAGTCAACATTCAAAACGTCCATGAATCAGCGATTTTTCTGGAAAAGAGAATTTTTGTGAAAATTTTTCAGTAAACGTGGTATTCTGGCAATATTCTTGGCAAACCCCAAACGCAAACGACAATGACAAACGTAAACCGGAAGAGAAACGAACGAATACCCTGGATGCCTTGCGCCCACCCTTGGCTACCCACGTCACATCGACGGTTTTGAGTTGTTATTGTTCGAGAATGGCGTGTGTTGGGTGGATGTTTGGCTAATTGCGCCAACTTTACAGACTTTTTCCCATCGAACAAACGATTAATTCGCCATGGCTAGTAGCAGTAGTAGTTCTGCGAGGTCTGAATTTATAGTTGGAGGTAAATATCGCCTTGTTCGCAAGATTGGGAGCGGTTCTTTCGGGGATATTTACTTGGCAGTCACCTTAAGTAATTCAGAGGAAGTGGCGGTGAAACTCGAGGCTCAGAAAGCCCGTCATCCACAGCTTCTCTACGAGTCAAAACTCTACAGAATCCTACATGGTGGCATTGGAATCCCCTCTGTTCGATGGTATGGCCAAGAAAGAGACTACAATGTTTTGGTCATGGATCTTCTTGGGCCGAGCTTGGAAGATCTATTCAATTTCTGTTCGCGTCGCTTCACAATGAAAACAGTTCTGATGCTAGCCGACCAAATGATTAGTCGAGTCGAATATGTCCACAACAAGAACTTCATTCATCGAGATATCAAGCCTGATAATTTCCTGATGGGTGTGGGGAAGCATTGCAACAAGGTGTATTTGATTGATTTTGGTTTAGCAAAGAAGTTCCGTGACACAAGAAGTAGACAACATATCCCTTACCGCGAGGACAAAAACCTTACAGGCACGGCTCGCTACGCAAGTATCAATGCCCACCTTGGCATTGAACAGTCAAGGAGAGATGACATGGAATCACTTGGCTACGTTCTGATGTACTTCAATCGTAGCAGCCTACCTTGGCAAGGCCTAAAAGCGGCAACGAAGAAACAGAAGTATGAGAAAATTAGCGAGAAAAAGATGTCAACACCGGTCGAGGTGCTTTGCAAGGGTTTCCCAGCCGAGTTCGCCATGTACCTTAACTACTGCCGTGGCCTTCGCTTTGAAGAGAACCCCGATTATATGTATTTGAGGCAGTTGTTCAGGATTTTATTTCGGACTTTGAACTTCCAGTACGATTATGTTTTCGACTGGACAATGTTGAAACAGAAAGCGGCGCAAGCGACGGCAGCAACTTCGACTGCTGCGGGTGGAGTGCCGTTCAGTACGAGTAAAAACCCCGATCACTCGCATCAGGCTTGTCATCATTACAAGACCAAAGGAAATGTCAATGATCGATTGTACTAGACGCTCGAGGATTGTTTTAGCATTGGGAGGACGAATTTGTCGGCAACGCGAAGCGACCGCTTAACGATTGAAAAGATACGCTCGATTCATGCAAGCCAGCATGCCGCGAACAATGATGTGAATTACAGCGCGTGATCAAAAGCGGTATGGCCTTAGCCGTTGAAGCAAAAAGGAAACATATTTTTTTGTAATTCGCTGTCCCAGCTCGTTTTATTTTCGTGTAATTTATTCAACGTAGTATTTAGGTTTTCTGTAAATCTAAATATAGCGTTATTTAGGTCGAAAACGAAGTCGTTTGAGCCAGTTGTTGCAGTTTTTTTGTTGAAAACGTGATAACAACAACATGTTTTACTCATGCGCGTGACAGGGCGAACAATACTCAATTCAATGTGTGAGGGCACGCGCGTGTTGTTTCGTTACGCTATTGTTTCGCGATTTGGGTTATGCAATATTTCGTGGGGTTTTAATTTCACGCTTTTGGAGAAGACGAAATGAGATAATTGCATCAAATTTCATGAAGTCTATTGGGAAAGGATTTTATTTCCATAAACCAGTTTACAGAGGTTAAGAATCATAGACTTGTGATACTGAGGTACTATTTTGAAGATGAGGTGTGAAGGCAATCAGTGATGCACTTGTGTGACAGAAGTAGCAGATCCAGATCTTTAAACAGATTTTAAGGGGCATTACCCTCTAGTTCTTTCATCCTACAAGTTTTATGGATTTGATCTTTGTGTGTCATAACACTAATTGGTGGGACTGTTTGACTTTTTTTTTCAATTCACGAAACAACGGAAATTAAGATACTCGAAACTGAGACCGAAATTCACTTTTGGTCCTTTGAGATTTGATGGGTTTTTCAGTTTGTTAATTTCTCTTATGCACAATAGTGTGAGATATTAGGGAGTTTTAGCAACGACGACGGCAACGACGACGTCATTTCAAAATATAACATCTCGTTTCTGTGACGCTTTGAAAATTATTCAGTGAAATTTGTTTAATTTGGAAAATGCTGACAAACTGTCCAGGAACTAAATTACTATGAACGGCGTTTAAGTAAGGAAAAAGAAAGAAGACTGCCTCCATGCGCTCACGTTCTCGAGAAAACCTAAAATTTTGTCATTTTACGTTGTTGTTGTGCAGAGGACGGCAAAGAAATGTACAAAAATATAAAAAGCACGTGCAGAGCAATTGTTTTTGCTCATTAAACCTATTGTTTTGTGGCGTTTTCGTTGTCGTTGCTAAAGCTCCCTATTAACAGGCTCAAAACCTCAACAAATAGAACCAAAGTAAAGAGCAAATGCAAATGAACTTTACTTATTTGGCTTCGAACACATTCATTCTAGATCTTACTCTAAATTTCAATTTTAGTGAGCAGTTTTCCTAAATGCTCAACTCAAACTGACACCAAATGTTGGGAATCATGTTAAGTACAGAAATGAGATAAGGTGGGATGAAGTGACATGATGCTGCCTGGCATAAGTTGTATGTTCTGACCAAGTCAACAGGTCATCATGTTCCAGACCTGATCTGATTATCTTGAAAGTCCACATGGAGGAATTACAACCGTTTGGTCTTTGCCAAAGCCCAGTGACTTGAACATCTGACTTGCAGAAAATGAAAGAACACTTGAAACATCCATGTGAACAATTATACACGTACTAAAGACTAGTAATTTTTTTTCTCGTTAGTTTTCTCCTACATTAAAATTCTTTTATTTCATGTCTGTATACAATGGTTTACAACTCAGTGTCCAACAGTATTACGGTTCACCTTGGTTTGGTCTTTACATATGCTGTGTGATTATTTAGCAAACTAAACCAAACCTAATTTTCAATTCTCAATACTTTTGTTCACATCTCAGGGTATGGCTTAATCAGAGGCCGACGGAAATCGCATCGCCAAAGTCTGTACCCACATTCCCAAACAAAATTTCGAAACGTGAGGAATTGCCCTGAACTAGAAAAACGTGTAACGTGTACTTTAGACACCTATCATCAGTTAGAACTTTGTTTCCTTGTACGAAGCACTCCACTTTGGAACAATCTCCCGTGTGAAGATGTTAACGCAAAATCTTAAGCACACTTTTAATTAAAAAGTCGTACAAATGTTACCAACCGTAAATTATGTCCATCGTCAACCGTCCATTGCAATTTGGCATTCTTTTCAGTGGCCATTCTGAGGGGTGACCCCGGGGAACAACCCCGCCCCTTGGCCATCATTACTTCTCCCTCCTGGGAAACATCAGTATGTAATTTTTTTTCAGCAACAATAGTTTTCAGATTAAGTTTTAGGTCAGAAAGGGTATTATCTTTCTGGGGACTCCCAAATTGCATAAAACGTTTCTCCTGCTCTTGCAATAATACCGTTTTCATAGAGTGGTGTTAAGGCTTGATAAAATATACGACAATTAAGTCTCTCTGGTAGAGAAATCGTCAACAGTTTTGTTTTTGCTCACTTCGGCTTTCTACTGAGCAAGAACCCTCTCGAAACGGAATTACGGTTGAACACATGCTTGATTAGCTCAGTGAATCTCGCACTGGAATACGAGCAAACGGTGCGACAAAACGCTGCCTCGTCTAAAATTATTTGCAGCGTGGATACCGCATCCATCCGTCTTCATTCATCGCCTTTTTTTCATCTTTGACTAGGTTCCCTCCACCTCGGAAGGAACCATAACTCATTTTCATAGCGATTTACCCCCCGTCTCAGGCTAAAAACTGCCATTAGGGACCTTAAGATTGAGGTTTTTAGGCCATTTCCCGGGAACCGCGAACGTCAAGAAGTCACGTGACCAGTCCTTGCCTTCAGGCCGTTGCAGTTTCAGGTTCACGTTTTGAACGGCTGGACCACGCTCTAGAGGTAAGTGATTTACCGCAAGGTTTTTTGCACCCTTAAATATCACAGTCCCACGTTTGAGAGGAAATACTACTTTTCATAACTCTTTCGCTTATAATCATCGAATTCTTTTTCATAGAACAGTTATTTTTATTTTGAGGTTAAACTACGATAAAAAATGAAAAACAAAAGCTAATTTCTTATGATATGCGAATGCATGAATGTTTATTTTGATAGCTCCGTTCAGATGCCAAGTAGACAAAATGACCTTGCCGGCCCTGGCTGAAGAAGTTGCTTCCAGAAAGCCACAAACACATCAGGACTGTGATCGGAAATAGCAACTGTTCTCAGTGAAGTCTTTAGTTCCGACAGCAACAGAGTTGACCTAAGGGGCCGCGGGTGCCGAGAGAGATTGACAAGGCTCATTGTTTTTGCCCTAATTTCCAGTAATCCATCAGTGCTAGGACCCGCGAATCTTAAGTCCCGAATATGGGCAGACGGCTAACGTGAAACTGCTAACCGCAAACCGCGTTTTGCCGTTTGCGGTAAGATGGCCAAACCTCGATGTTGTTAAGGTCTCTAATAAAAGTTAACATGTCTCGAACAACGTCCCGCGGCTTGCCTGTGTTATCAATTTATTGTAAGGAAAATCTGTTATTACAAGGTACGTTTTTACTTTTAAATAGGCTTTTGACATCATGATAGTGAGAGTAGCATTCTGTTTTAGGTCGCCATCACCATGGTTTCCATACGGGACACCTGTGCCACATCGGATTAACAAATATGCGCCTCAAATAGAATAGATTAAATGTATCGACATAAATAACATCATGCTCAGGCTTGATGTTGGTTTTATTGTCACGACAGGCCCTTCGAGATACTAATCAAGAAACGAAAAGTTTTGTGAAAACATGCATCTAGTTATCCTTAAACACGTAAACAATTCAGTGCAACGACATTTTTTCACTCGTTGGCTGTCTAGAGCTTTGGCCATCGAAAGATATATTTCTCTAACTTGTATTTGCGTCTTCGACTGTTAAGTTTTCTCATTAAAATTTACTGCAATTAAATAATTAATTGCTGATTTGGTATCTAACACCCAGAAACATCCTTTGGCGGCGTGTCGGCTTGTACTTGACCAGAGCGGGGGGATAACAGTCACTTACTAACATGAAAGTATGGGAAGAATATCTTCAGTTAACGTTAACCTTAAGCTGATCATAAAATCATGGAGGAAACATAGAAAGAAGAAAAAGAGTTAAGACATCATAGTGTTGAGATAAGGAAAGAAATGGAGAAACTGGCGTAGATCGGAAGCGGCGGCCACCGCAGTTGAATTGATATTTTGTTGGTATCTATAGAAGTCAGATTGACGATGCTAATTGAAGTTTAACGATGCATAAGGCTTCATTACTTATACAGCTGTCAAAGTTTGTCGAGATAGTCTAGGAAACGACAAGATAGTTTTGTTTTTGAATCATGTTCGCAAAAGGATAGGTTCTGCTTTGTTGACATTATGTTCAAAGTTGACCAAGATGAATAAAACACTGGATTCTATTCAAGCGCCATATCTTTGAAATGTTTCAATTCTTCATAGCATGCATGAAGCAGGAATAGCAAGAACACGAACGTTTTCCAGATTTATTATAGTAACTGTTCATGTCTGGACCGGCTTTTTCAGTTAACTCAAACATGTAGAAAAAAGTGAATATTGTGCAGCCAGCATACACGCGAAAAAGCGCGCAGAATGTCACAAGAAAGAAAATAAGCACGAATAATTTTCAGTGTGTGAATTGGTAAGGCGGATGTTTTCAATGTTTTAGAAATTAAATCCGTGTTTTACAAATCCAATACAGTCGATATTTTACAATATGCCCCCTGTGGCTCCCCGTCGACTAAGCTGTCAGATTTTCGCCAATCAGCGCGAAGCGGAAACGAACACTAAAAGTAAACAAACACTGAAAAACACGTGACGTCATTACTAATGTCATCTCCGCCAATCAGCATTTTGCATCGAAAAATTCGATGCAGATATTCAAATTACGGTGACGTAGTTGAGCGCAAGCTTCTCTTTTCCCGCCCCGCCGCCAGACTAGACTGCCCCGGAGAGCTTGCTCGCAGGCCATAAAATATCGTGTGGTCTGAAGGATATAGAGGTTAAACACTTATGGTTACTTCGGAACGTTACCATATAAATGTACAAGACTGACAGCGCGCGTTATGTAAAATGAGTATTCACGGTACAGTACTACTGATGCTGGTGGAGAATGGGATTTTCACGCGAATCGTGGTTGAACGTGATTGTTTTCCTACCATATTCCCATTAAAAAATGATCGCGATTCACGCAATATTTCATCCGTTTTCTCGCTGCAAGTGTCTTAATAGAGACATCCCGTCCGAACATCATTAACTCCAGCTGTAATTTCAGAATAACACCGACATCTGTCCCGGCCACTCTTGGGAGTATAAGGTGTTAATAAAAGCTTTTTGGCACTTTTCAGTGATAATTGCGATTTCTGTCATCTTCTCTGGCTCTTTATTAAACAGTATTCCTACAGTGGTTATTCTGCAGTTACTCCATCCAGTTTTAACATATTTTAATTTTCAAGTACCATTTCATATAAACATTTGGGCCTGTGATCAGTGCATGTGATCAGTATTGATTGATGACGCGGTAAAACACTGAGTTATTGAAGCCATTTTTATATTTTGAAGTCAGCATTTTGTTCATGAGGGGACGCAGCAGACGTGTGCCGTAAGTACTGCAA
The DNA here is from genome assembly GCA_948470475.1 of Galaxea fascicularis. NCBI lineage: Eukaryota > Metazoa > Cnidaria > Anthozoa > Scleractinia > Euphylliidae > Galaxea > Galaxea fascicularis. The sequence continues at coordinate 32,748,815 of OX419338.1, forward strand.
AAGAATTCTAGGAAAATTTCCTAGCATTCCTGACATACCTCAACTTAACGCCCACTGGGTTTCTTTTCATCTGAGACCGGCAAGGCGTCATAATCTGTTTTAATGTCATGGAAGTTGTCGTTGTTTTAGAAATGAACCAGAAGGGTAAAACATATTGATTCACTTATGATAAATAAAAACGCCTTGTGAAATTAGATCGTGAGTTGAAAAACAGTGACTTCGAGTGAATATATTTTAGACGCACAGCGAGATGGCGGACTCCGCCAGTGAATGTAATTCGCAAAAGCGGCGAAGAGCAACCAAGCTAACCGTAAGAAGGCGCGGAGAAGGAAATGAAAACCCAAATACACCAACGTGTGATACAAGAACGGATCAAAAGAAGCGTTCTTCTCCTCTTCCAGAAGCAACTGGTTTCCCGAGCAATGCCAGGCAACCGCGAAAATCCTTTTCAAGAAAAGCTCTGATGTTGCAAGCAGCACAGGGCGGAAAAGTTGGGTTGTGGTATCAACATTGGAAGGTATATGCTAACATATTAATAGCACATACATGTATATTTCAGTATTGTTTTTGAGAATTAATTGCATGCTCTTTTTCTCACACTTTTTAAAAAGAGTCAACCTGATGTAACTGATGGCTGTGAAAGAGTTGCTTTAAATTCATACACGTTATGCCTACGTAGTCTAATATATAGGTTTGTGTTGTGGTGGTTTAGTAGTTAGCATGTACTAATATTTATCACAAACTTGTAATATTTATTAATCTGTTGGATTCTAAAATGCTTCTTCTTATTCAAATTTATTCAAGTGTTGACAGTGTTTTGCAGATAATTTATTAATAATTATAGTAGTTGAGAGCAATATCCAGGTTGAATTGGGATTTTGGAAATGTCGGTTTGTAAGAAACGAGAAAATCAGGATAATTATGTAGTGAAAAACCTCTTGGAACAATCCCCAATGACAAAATAAACCCACATTTTGCCAGCTTGCACTTAACTTTGTCATCAGAACTGGCAGGTGGCACGCCTCAAACAGATCAATGTAACATAAAAGTATAGTAATCATTTTTGCCAGTTTGCACTTAACTTTGTATTTATCATCAAAACTGGCGGGTGGTACACCTCAAACAGTTTGATGTAACATAAAAGTACACTAATCATTTTTGCCAGTTTGCACTAAACTAACTGCTTTTTTCCATCAGGACTGGCGGGTGGCACACCTCAAACAGTTTGATGTAACATAAAAGTATACTAATCATATTGCCAGTTTGCACTAAACTAACTGTTTTTATCATCAGAACTGGCGGGTGGCACACCTCAAACAGTTTGATGTAACATAAAAGTACACTAATCGTTTTTGCCAGTTTGCACTTAACTTTGTATTTATCATCAGAACTGGCGAGTGGCACACCTCAAACAGTTTGATGTAACATAAAAGTACACTAATCATATTGCCAGTTTGCACTAAACTAACTGTTTTTATCATCAGAACTGGCGGGTGGCACACCTCAAACAGTTTGATGTAACATAAAAGTATACTAATCATTTTTGCCAGTTTGCACTAAACTAACTGTTTTTATCATCAGAACTGGCGGGTGGCACACCTCAAACAGTTTGATGTAACATAAAAGTACACTAATCATATTGCCAGTTTGCACTAAACTAACTGTTTTTATCATCAGAACTGGCGGGTGGCACACCTCAAACAGTTTGATGTAACATAAAAGTATACTAATCGTTTTTGCCAGTTTGCACTTAACTTTGTATTTATCATCAGAACTGGCGGGTGACACGCCTCAAACAGTTTGATGTAACATAAAAGTATACTAATCGTTTTTTTGCCAGTTTGCACTAAACTTGTATTTATCATTAGAACTGGTGGGTGACACGCCTCAAACAGTTTGATGTAACATAAAAGTGTAGTAATCATTTTTGCCAGGTTGCCCTTAACTTTCCATCATCAGAACTGGCGGGTGACGCCCCTCAAACAGTTTGATGTAACATAATAGTATACTTTTTAAAACTTAGTATTTTGACGTAATGGAGAAGCAGTCTAAGCATATGAGACTGCC